>JAPYYT010004334.1:0-10840 GCA_030522565.1 Ceratosolen corneri | reverse complement strand
TAAGAGTGTAAAAAAATTATATTAATATATTCAAAGAGTATACTTAAATGCAGGTTAAAAATACTTTTAACACGTATAAAACAATATTTAAAAAGAAAAATGAATATTTCAAATATGTTTTAAAAAATAACTTAGATATAAGATTTAACCATTATAATATATTCAATTGATAAATTTAAATTCTATGCCAACATACTTGAACGCATAATTTTAGAGGAGATTATAGTAGTAGGGCTTAATGCATGTTTTGATTAAGTATGTAGAAAACAGTAGAAATTTTTTACTTACCTTCTTGCATGAAGAAATAAATATATGTAAACTAAACAAGGTGTTTACTTTACAGATCTAAATTGTTCTTTTGATTTATTTAAATAAAAACTATAAGTTTTCAAATTCTACTTTGAGGTAATTAGTATCACTATAGTGGAATCTTATCAAACGAAGTAAAAAATAACTACACCTGTAATCACAGGGTATGTGAAATTCGTGATAATACAAAAATAAATACTTTATATATTTTTTCATATACAATATTGAAGGATAATAATTAAGATAGTGTAATAAAAAATCATAATTTAATGAGAAATGATTAAATTATCTTTAAAATTGATCCTAATCTATAACAAATTATAGCGCATGTTCTTTAATCATTAAAGTATATACATACAATACACACATAAGAAATACACACACACACACACACACACATAATATAAATCACACACAACACTTTATTTTCTATACTAAATATTTATTATAAAATGAATAAAACTTTTGTAATATGACACAGCGAAATGAATATTTACTTTACTTGGATGAACATAATCTTCTGGAAATGGACATGTTCCTGTATTAATCCCAACAACAGCACCTTCATAAAATAGTGGACTACCACTATCTCCCTATAAAAACAGCAATATCTAGATAAATCTACATTTTTAAAATGTACACACATATTAACCTATTATATATACATATATATATATATATATAATAGGTTAATATGAATGTGTTTGGAGATTACATGCTATAGAAGATATAATTTTTATCTAAAATAGATTTGATAATGTATCGACTAAAATGTAAATTTTTTTATATAAATTATAGTTATGAAATATTCCATGTAATTTACACATTTTTTAATATATTATTTCTATCGAATTATTTGTATTCTATATTGTATTCTATTGTATTATTATATTAAATATATGATTTTAATGTGTTATCCTGTAAAGAATAAGTACAAGTAAATGAACATTAAAACAGATGAATCAAATATAAGAAAAAGGAAAATTTAATTACCAAAAAGTCGAATACCACAAGGCGATATGGTTAAAAGGTTTAATAACAATTACATTTGATACGCTAAATATAATGCTTCTTTCAACTTTTTGAAAAGTGATGATAAATACATTAATTTTTAATGTTTTGGCTTTTCAAAAATAATTCTTTAATGTTCACAATTAATTTATTATTAATAAAACTTGAAAAATTGTATGCAAATTTTCGAAAAATTTTATTTTCATTTTATTTTTTAAGATTATATCAAAAATATAATTAATTTTTGGAAATTATGCATCATAAACTGTGTGACATTGATATTTCCGAATATTTATTTCAACAAAAAGATAAAATTTATATTTTCTTAAACATGCAGTATACAATAGTAGTGAAAAAACTTTCCATAAAAATATATTGTTGATATTTTTAAAATGTAAAATAGTCCTTTAATGTTTAATAAAATTGCAAATCGATTTAGATTGAGAAATTAGATTATATGTTTAGATTATATCAAATCAAATTTAAACATTGAATAATAAACGATTTACTATTATAAATTATCCTAGCCCTATTAAGCTAATTTTGAATATTTAATATGGTTTGAAAATGACAAAACATATCTTCAAAAATACATATTTTTTTGCAATTCACAAGCTTTACCTAATATAATAATAACTTTAATCAATATCTATAAACAGAATCTAGTAGAATATAATTTTAATATTTATTTTAATAGTGATACTAATATTTAATTAATATTATTTGTAAAAGTGTGATATTTAATTTGCTCTGCAAGTATCGTGTACAAATTTATTTCTCTACTAGTAATTAAATACCACCCTCACATCATAACATTATTTATATACAAATATGAAATAGAATAAACAATATTACTTACATCGCGGATCAATGCATAAGGATTTCCAACTGTACACAATTGTCTCTTTTCAATAGGAATAGTTTCTGAAGCAAGTGCGCTTATTATTTGTGTGCACTCATTTCTATCTAAAACGCGCAAAGATACTGTTTGCAATTTTGAAGAAATTGAACCATTATTCATTGTACCCCACCCAAGAACATCAACTCGTAATCCATATAATTGATTTGGTGGTATCGGTGAAATTATAGCGACAGGAACCTCATTTCCTACCTCGGTATTCAACTAAAGAAAAAATTTTATTCGAGTTTACAATTAAATATTATTTTTAAATATTATATAGAATAATAATCTTATTGTTTGTTTGTTTCTTTGTATGTGTGTAATTGCAAAATATCATTTCAACCAACATTCAAGTATAAATTATTCTTTAAATATCATTTAAATTATCTTATAAAATATACATACCCTTATAATTGCAATATCATTAAAAGCATCCCTAATGGGTTTATTAATTTGTGTGCACCATTGGTCAAAAGAAATCCACCAAATTGGGTAAAATCGTGAAGCTTGTAATATATTATTTGATCCAGCAGTTATTAAAATACGTCCTATTGGGTCATTTAATAAACAATGTTCCGCTGTCAGAACGTCTTTTTTAGTAACAAGTACTCCTCCACATATAACATCTCTATCTACAACAATAGTTGCACCCAGACATCTTATTAAGGTTACGACGGAAGGGAATTCATTGGGATTTGCTAATCTAATGTTATGCCCTATCAAGGCTTTTGCATTTACCAAGCTGTATTGATTATCTGAAGTACAATATTTAGATTTTAATAATTTCAGAATATTTATATACCATTACTTTCTTTATTTATACTTTATTCTTTTACTTACAAAATAATATGCAGAGACGAAGTAACGTATAAATTTGTAATTGCATAATAAAACTATTAATATTAAAGCATTAATGATAAAACCCCTAAAATGTATATTTATGAATCAACAAAACATGTTCTTAAATATTTGTAATATATATATATATATATATAATTCTAATATACTTATTTCTAACATTTATTTATAAATTGAATAAGATCAAATATTCACTACATTTTGTATACTCAGTTTTCAGTGTTTTATTAATTTGTAATTTTACAGAAAATTTAATAAAAATTCTAAGTTTAACAAAAAAATATATGAAAATAAAATTGTAATTTGAATAGTAAATTCTTTTTAACAGATTTTCTCGGTTATTTTTTAATTTATTTGAAAATACTTTTAAAAAACAAAGGAAAATATGAAAATCGGTAATTATCAATAACTTATTTGTTCAGAAACGATTTTCTTCGATGGAAGTTCGAAATATGTTAATATATTGAAATATAATAAATCTAAATAAAATAATTATCTCTTATGACTGCAATTTTACGGCTTTGATAATAAGAAACAAGTCATAAACTATTATTCACAAATATAAAAGACATTAACACTCTTCAAAAATTTTTATGTCTTTAAAAATAAATAGTTCAATAATAATAATAATGATAAATAGATCTTTGATAGAAAAAATATTTTTAAAAATAAAGTTATTAAAAATTGTTAGTAAAATTAAATTAAATGCTAAAATATTATAAATTATGCTACAATAAGATATTTATTTACTATTGAATATTCTTATATGCATTTACATATTTATTTAAAATATATTATTAATTTTCAATTAAAATTTATAAAAGATTGTTAGATCCCTATGCATGATAATGAGTCACCAGCTACAGCACTATTTATCAAAAACTGTACGTAGAGTTTCAACGTACTGCACTAACAAAAATTAAGAAAAGACTTACCCTGGTACTATTTACAAACTGTGCATAAAAACTTACTTCTTACGCAATAAAATAGAAAATGCCAGATAAATATGAATTCTATAAAGGATCCATGTATTTCATAGACAATATTTTCATTGTTAGTAAAAATATGAGATATTTTATAAAAAAAAAAAAAAGATCCAAAAAAATATAAGTCTACATATAGTACAACCTACAATATTATTTTAATAGTACTAATTTTACAATGGCTATCTCCAACTCTTATATTCCTCATTTAAATTTATTGTAAAGGACTTATTAGCAGAATGGTTATACGACTTATTTTAAATATCTACTTGCGCAATCATAGATAAATTTCGAAATCATTTATAACTTTTAGGTATACAAAGACATCATTTTCTTATTTCATCTCATAATCTCATGCTGAGAAAATATTTCACGTAACCAAATTAGCTTAGTCAAGCTACAATTAATACGATATATAATAGATTACTGTACTAAAAAAATATACTCTATTAAAAGCTAAAACCTTTAATCATTGTATGAGAATTAGTATCAAAAATTAATAATGAATAAATACCGATTACACTTTTTTTTATCAGTCCAAAATTCTTCAACAATAATTATAAAGCAATTATTATTACTCATTGTGTACAGATGTTATAGTATACAAAAAAATTAAATACAACAAAACAAACTATACTATTAATTTTATGAAACCATATGCTTGTTTATTTATAGATTGAATTAAAACTTTATAAATTAAAAATTAGACAATTGAATGTTCAATTATATTATATCCAACTTTACAGATTTGAACACCTTAAACTTTTATTTATATAAGAAAATGCGACCACACTATAATACAGTTTAAAAAGCAATTAAATTAATGCAATTAATTTATCATGCAATCTTTCATCTGTCTTTTTACAAAACACCTACATATTCCTATTTTATATGATTTTATACCACAGCTAGATAAGCACATAGTACACATGTAATGTGGCATTGTCGTTTATTCGTTCTACACAAAATATATAATATGCATTTTCGAATATTTAAAATTAATTTCAAAATATTTAATAATAGCCTTATTTAACATTTGTTAAAAAGAAAACTAGTATTATAATTTTAAGTGATTTTTTTGATAATTAATGCTGACTTTCAAATAGCATAATAATAATATATATTTCAAAACCTTATTATTATTTAATCATGATATATTTTCCCTAGTTTGTATTTCATTTCGAATGTGCGTTATTTTAACAAAACTTTTAAATATATTAATTATTTTTTTTATCTTTTCTATCGTAATATATATCTTAAAATGATATATTATTAAAATAAAATGTAAAATAAATTATATTGCAATTTTAAAGTAATAAAATATTTTATTACATTAATTTTTAAAAAGTTTTATTAATTTCATATTAAAAACAATATTATGAATTTACAATTTATAAATTTTTTAAAATATACAAATTAATTACTATTAGATGTACTATTAATATATTTTCTGCAATTTCCTACAATATATCATTATCATTATCTTATCATTAACATTATCTCTTTTTACAAATCCCTTTGAAGATATACTAACTTTATTATAATAACGCTAAGGATTGCTGTTTATTATAATTGTAATCAACTTCTATCTACCCATCAAATATTTCCTAATATTTTAATTCAATAATAAAATTATCTTATCTAATCAGCGTAAACATTAGTATTAAAATGTTCTAATTATTTTTTAAAAAGTAATATTTTAAAGTTTTCATATATGTACAAAAATCCTGAACTATATAACTTGTGTACTTATTGAACGAGACATAAATGGAATTATATATTTTACTTTTCTACAGTTAGATATTTAAAAATTATAAAAGTAAATAGCTGATTTTTAATATTTCGAATTAACTATAAAATATCTAAATATTAATATAAATTGTTACAATTAATTATGCAGGGTTTCTTTTTACAGTTTATCACTATATGAACTTATAAAAATACAAATACACACTTATTTAAAGGAATAATAGCTAAAAAAATTTCGAAAAGAATGGCATATCGTTAAAAAAATATTTAATTCAGGGTTCAATAGAATAACTAAATAATTTACGACTTTCATTTTCTAATTATCGATAATGAATAATATAAATTACAAAAATGTGCAATAAATTAAAAATTTTCTTGTACATTGAAACTAGAAAACAAATGTGAATGAAACATTTAAAATTTATTTAAAATTTAAAAATTTTAATCAATCTTATTAATTTATTATAATTAATGATATTGTATTATATATAACGAAAAACAGAAGATATATTTTTATATTTGAAAAAATAATTTTATTTATTTATTTATATAATACCAGAAAATATTTCGTTATCACCTTGAAAAGAATTGGCACTTGAAAATTTTAGTATCTGTTTACTTTAAACAAATATATATTTATCTGTATTTTATCTGAAAATGTTTAACATAAAATTTAACCTAAAATATTAATTTTTTTTAACCTGTAAACCAATTAAATATTGAAAAATATTTGATTATTATTTTAACAGTAGATCAAAATACGAAATTTCCAAATTTTTTTAAAATTGTATTTATCACTATATTTTATTTAAGTGAATTCTAAATTAGATATTTAATATTATATATAAATAAATATATATATATATATATATATGAAAAAAAAATATTGTAGATTTTAATATTAAGCTTAAATTTATTGTAATTATCTATTTTCTATATAATTATTATTATCTTTATAATTTACAAAAATTTCAATTTTATTTTCAATTATATTCAAATTTTTGTGAAATGTAATTCTTTACAAAGAAATAAATAAAAAAAAATATATATATATTATTTATTATTATGATTATTATTATTTATTATTATATTTATATATATATATATAATAATTATTTATTTATTTGTAAAGAATTACATTTCACAAAAATCTGAATTCTTTTAAGAAATGTAATTGAAATTTTTATAGTCAATATATACATTAATTCTATAAAAATTTAATGCTGTATGGATTAAGGATTTTAAGAACTAATACATTTATATTAAAATAATTACTCATTTGCAATTTCAACATAATGTATTTGCAGGCAATGAATATAATCATTTTTAATTTTGTTATGTATAAACGCAAGTGATACATTATTATTAATCTTATGTGTAGCAACGGCCTTCTAAATAAACTAAACAAGCATAAAACTCATTCCTTTTTTATTACTTGAATCAATGTATCCCTCTCTAACTGCTTTTTATTAGATATTATTAAGATTATAAAATCTATATCAGAGAAATTTTCTAATTTTAAGTTGTTTTTGCTTACTTTAAAGGGAATATCTGTGTGATATCTTTAAAGTAAGTAATTAAATTGTTATACATTAAAATAACAGAGGAATATTCCATAAATGTTCGTCCTTTTTTCTACCTGCAACGCATTAATTACATACTACATTATTTGCTGCAGAAAAGTAAATAAAAAATAAAACAAAAAGAAGAAAAGATAATAATTAAACGAAAGAACGTAAGATCAAAATGCTCTGTCTTCCAGTTTTTAAAATATTTCGCTAATAGATTATAACATAATCTTTATATCTTATAACCCCTCCTTTCTCCTCTCAATACATGATTTTTTTATGATAACGAACCTCTGTTTCTAGTCGCACGACAGCATAATATATGTAGAATCATACAATTACTAAAATTTCAATCACACTGTGAGGTGATTTGCTAAATAAAAACCAGAATAGTATCACCTCTATTGTGTTATTTGCAAATTAAAGAGCATGGTCATTTGTTTTGTTCATAAAATTATAGCTCACACTTAATTTGCAATACGCCAACATCGTCTTTACTTCAAATTCTCTCTTTATCTATTCTCCCTCTCTCTCTCTCTCTCTCTCTCTCTCTCTTATACATCCATCTGTACATCTCTCTCCTTAGCTCTCTTTCTTTATATAATTTTTTCACTTATTTAATTAAACTTTCGTCAATTCTCTGCTCATCTTAAATATAGAAAGCTGTGACCAGTTGAAATACATTTGTGCGAATGTGTTCTCCAACAATATTCAATAATCATAAATGACAATAAATAACGAAACTGCGTCGTGTATGTATATTGACATCTTCCGAAATCACATACGCACACGATCAATAGGTCGTGCTTTGTATGGGCAAATCCCATTAATTGGTCATCCATGACGTCTTTTTTCTCTGTACGAATTCTCAGTAATTTTATTTTCCTTTTATTTGACGATTATATATACTTTTCATTCCGTGTTAACTTTACATATGTAACTGCTGTTATTATTATTGTAATCGTGATTATTGTTGATGTACATGATCGTAATGATGACAACGATAACAACAACAATAACAATGATGATAATGATAATGCAACGATGAGAATGATAATGAGAATGATTTTTGGAATGATGATGGTAATAATAGGAACGTGGAAAAGAAGAAAGATGATGGCAACGATGATAATGATAATGTGATAGTGTAGCAATAATGATAATAATGTGGTTAATGATGATTATTTAACATACGCTCACGAGTGTTGGTACTTTGTATATTGACGCATGTCTTGTTATAATCGTTCATCCTCGATTACGCAACTTAGGCAATCGCGTCTAGAGCGAAATTTGTTTGTTTTTATTTTTTATTCTTTTATTCTCATCAGCAGAATTGGGTATCCATTTAGCGTGTCGTTCGTCGATCGCTTTTTACTAGTGGCTTCGTTCAGGTCCCGCCCTCGCGTAGTGATTTCTGCTGCTCGAGGAGACGTTCGAGAGGCGAGGGGCCCGGACCTGACCACAAAGACTGCTGGTTGAGGCGCGTCTTCATCTGATCCTGATGGCCCAACGGGGATATGTTATTTGTAGCGGATGATAATTGGCCATTAACGCCCCAACTATTTCCACTGAATAATGAATATGTATTGCCCGATGACGTCGACTGTGGCTGCTTCTGTTCCATCTAATAATTTACCAAGTAATACTAAATTAATAATTCATAAATAATAAAGAAATATTTAAATATTTGGAAATTCCCTAAAGCTTTTTTTCTTATTAAAAAAAAAAAAAAAAAAAATAGAAAATAAGGTTGAACGATAATACAATAAGTTTATGCTACATGTGAATTTATATTTTTAATAAAGAAGTTGTGTGATAACCTGCGATGCCAAAATAAATATAAAGTTATGAACTGTTTAAGATTAAGTTTTAAAAAGTGCACACTTCGTATTAATGTTAAATATTATGCAATAATAATTAAAAATAAAGCAGAAAATCCAAAGTTACAATGAATGATGAGCTAATTTTAGCCGACAATAAGTGCATGACAATATTATTAATTTAATTCTTGTAAACGAAAAGAATCAGTAAAACAGTGAAATATTGGTGAAAAATACCAACGTACTTCAAATGGTCTAATGTCGTCGAAATTACTTCTCCCACTATATAAACGAGCCTGTAACTGATTCTGCTGATAATTGTTGCTGGCCGTAAGAGGCAAATTGTTAATGCGCTGATTATTTGAAATAGTAGAGTTCGCCCAGTTTTGAAAGGCATCGGTAACGGCCAGAATAGGATGCTCCTTGCCATGTCCTGACTGTTGAATAATTTGTCCAGTCGGCACATTATTACTACCCCACCAAGTCACTGGTGGTTGAGGTGGCTGAGGCTCTTTCCACGGATTGTAGTCCTTTGTATCATAACCGCGGAACATTGCATATCCTCCAACTGACTGCTGCTGCTGTTGCTGTTGCTGATTCTTCAAGTTCACTTGATTAGGAAAAGTAATTTGCTGCTGTCCGTTACCATACGCCTTCGGCGAAATCTGCTTCTGTTGCTGTAACTGTGCGAAACCAGTTTGACCAAATCCAGTATTACTAAAGCCCTGCTGTTGTTGCTGCTGATGCTGTTGAATAACAGGCACGCTTGCATTGGCTATTCCTGAATCCGTCAGACCTGCCTGATAAGCTGATGTCGCGTTTATACCCACGTGGCCCTGCAAATTCAGGCCATTGACCGGGCGATGGGTAGTTGCCAAGAGACTTTGAGGATGTACGCCCAGCGAATTCGGCTGCATTGGCAATGCGATGCTCTGACCTACACTCAAAATAAATGTATAACTAACGCTTATTATAAACATTGCCGGTTGATATTAAATTTGAAATAAAAGTAATTGCTCTCCAATGTTATTATTAATATCATGAATATCAAGACCCATAAAATACTGTTAAAATGAAAATATTCGATATTTTCATGAAATATGAACTACTATAATTTAATTTTATTAAAATAACTGTTTTAACGCGTGCGATTTAATTAATAGTTAATATTAAAAATAAATATTTTTTCCCTGCGTAATTAACGTAAAAGAAATACATGTAAATTTGGCAAATTGTATTTGTTTATTATTAAATTGAATATTAATAATATTATTGAAGATCTTATACCTGTTTCATAATTGTTATTTATAAAAAAGTTTTAAAAATATAAATGATTATAGTAAAACTAGCGGTGTTTGTTTTTTTTAATTTCCACTGAAACATTAAAAATAATTTGATTTACAAATTTAGTTAAAAAATTAACTGTTTGCATATGAAAGTCATCAAAGAGTATAATTTAAAGACATTGTGCACAATATTTCTCTATTTTTGTTGCCTTTCAATACAAATTTCAAATCAAATCCTACAACTTTATAAACATTATAAAAGTAAAGTTAAATTGATTACACTGAATTTCGAATTAATAAGCAATTCTAATAATTATGAAAAAAAAAATCTAAAAACTAATAAGAATTTTGTTTT
>JAPYYT010004333.1:0-10716 GCA_030522565.1 Ceratosolen corneri | reverse complement strand
GGGGGGGGGGGGGGGGGGGGGGGGGGGGGGGGGGTTATTGGGGTTATTGGGGTTATTGGGGACCTCGGCACAGTTGACGGAGGTAGAGGTGGTGAAGGGGGAGGGCCCAAGTTGGTTGTCATTGTTATTGCCAGATTTTAGCGACGGGGGGAGGAGGGTGGTGGGCGATGGAAGGTTGGGAAGGTGGGAAGGTGGGAAGGTGGGGTGGGGTTGTTGGCTGTGGTAGATTAGGTTGGAGGGCAACGAAATGCCGACGAGGCACTCTCGCGGCATTATTATTGCTACGGCATTACTTATCGCGCTCTCGTGTGACCCGTGAGCCGCGATGGAACTTCTGTTATTGATCTGCATGCGCAATGTTGAGAAAACAGTTTGGCCGTTTGGGCTGAAAAAGCCGGTCGGAATAACCATTTGTTCGCGCACGGGCTTAACCCGAAGCCAATTACCGCGTGAGCTCGATTCGTCATTGGCTCGGAGCCGATGAGACAAAATGTCCTTTACGAGGCCAGCCACCTTTACATTACAGCACCAATCAGTCGGCTGGTTAGGGTTAAAGCTTACAGGGGGCGGGGGGGGGGGGCGGGGGGGGGGGGGGGGGGCCGCAAAATTCTTCTGCATGGACGAATTATAATTTTCTCCGGGCAAAGCGAGTGTGCGTTTGGCTTAGTCGGCGAATGATAATGTATTGGTGGTGGTGGGTAGGAGTGTATTTTGTATTCGGCTCGGCATCTTTGCGGTCGCGCAGTTTATTGCGAAAATAATTAATTAAGTGAGTTCCAGGGGTTCGGGAGAGGAGGTCCATGGAGCGGCAATGATCAATAGTTTGTTGATTTATGGGCATTTTTCGTACTATCGCGAATTGAATGATATTTTAAAAAATGTATGGGTATTACTTTTGTCGAGCTTCGGCTAAAAATGGAATCGCCATGTAAATATTGAAAGCAAAATGGCAGCCGAAGGCAAAAAAGCTCGGCGAAATTGATTAATCAGCGTAATTACTATTGAGGGCTTGAGTGCTGACAGTCGGATAAATTAGCCTTACATCTATTCCGAGCGAAAACAATATTTCAAGTTTATAGCTCATAGTTAATTAAAAGTTATCTCAATGTCTGTGCAATTTGCGACGCTGTATTGTTGAAATACGCACATGGGATATTTAAGAAACGGTGCGTTGGCTGAGAATTTCGAGGGCATTAAAGATTAATGCACGGAGCGGAAATTAAGCCACAATTGAAATTAAACGACGATTCATTAAACTCTCGCGTCGATCGATATTGCCTAATGACAATATGAATAATAACAGAAGAAGAAGAAGGGGAAGAAGGGGAAGAAGAAGAAGAAGAGGGAGAGAAAAATTTGCCAGTTGCTCGACAATGTACAAATGCACAAGAGATTACTACTACTACTACTACTACTACTACTAATAATAATAATAATAATAATAAAATAAGAATAATAATAATAGTAGTAGTAATATGGCAGGAGGAGGGAGGTTCAACTAATTTTTATCTGCGATTTGCAACGTTATAGGCCGGAATTCCGCGTCCCTCGGAATCAGCTTTCCGGAAGCCGCGAATAAGCTCCGATTAATTATTTTTCCTCCGTTCCAGCAGACTTTAGTATTATTACTTAATAGACCGTTTTTTCTTTTCTTCAAAATCGTCCAATTTATGGTAATGACTAATCATTATCACATACGCGCATCAAGGGACGCAAGAGTTGTATGTGTGCGCGAGCGTGTACTTTTTTAAGCAGCGCGGGGATATTTTCAGAATTTTTTCATTAAATTCTCCATCTAATTTGCCGAGCTCGTATTAATTATAAGGAAAGGGCGCCTATAATTTTTATCTGGATTTATTATTTACTCCGCGATGGATTAGCCCCGTTCTTCTCTTAAATAAATTACAAGTTAATTAATTTTACAGCAATCTAACGCTATTAATTATGTCCAATAATAATAATAATAATTCCTCTAAATGTTGACTATGGTAGTTTTATGGTAAGTGCCACACTTTTATAAGCGCAGAATAATCGCAACTTATTGCACTTGTTACGCAAATATATCATTTACCGACGAGGATCGGCCAACATTTTACAACCTTTTACATACACACGCATATATTGTATATAAATAGGAGATATTTTATATAAATTGTTTTATACGCTACGCGTATGGCAATGCATTAATAAAATTAAGATCTTGTCTAATGAAATTAAGAAATAATTATCTTTAATGATAATAATCGTAAATAATTCATGAATTCGGCTCACAGCTAAGAAGTAAAAGATTGAAAGAGCAAGGAAAGGAAGGGAAGGAGGCGAAATAAAAGTATTACCCTGGCTTATTGAAATTTATGTAGTACAATGTAATGTCGTGGGCGATAAATATTTCAAGTTGATGAATATCGAGCGGAGCCTCATCCACTTGTTTCATACATTTAATATATCTGATACATTTAATATATTTGATATATTTGATATATATGCATATGAATTTTGAGGAGCATTTCTCAGCACAATTGCCTCCTGCGGCCTTAATTAACAATTGAAACAATAATGTCTAATATAATATTTAGCATAGAGAGATCTAACCTGTGTGTGCACTATGAATGGCCGATGACGAGATCATTAGATTGGTTCTCAAATAATTAACGGCTATTGAACTCGATGAATGGAGGTGAGCTCAATTCCCATGAGATATAAATCTTTTATCGTCGCTTGGCCGAAGCGTCGAAATCTTATTTTTGTTATCGTTTGTGCATCTATTATTTATTTATCGACGCGCGATCGCCGAGAGCGCACGCACACCCACTGAGATTATTCCGCGGGGCCGCTCAACGCCATTTTCTCCTCCACACACACACCAACCCCCACCACCCACAACCCCCCCCCCATTCGTCCATCTTCGTAATTAATTGCGAAGCGCGTGCAACGATATAACGATACGCCCAACGAATTTTTCTCCTATTCATCGGGAAAAACAAGTGGCTCGATGGAGCTCCTCCGCATGCGCGCCGCTCTGTGTGAAAAGTCCGTAATGTCCATTCACTCGAGTGTATAGCGCCTAACGTCGACCAAACTTTTGAATGCGTCGGTGAGTATGAACTTTTTCCCTATGAAATGATGTATTATCCGACATTGTTGAATTCAAAATGCCTCCCGTATTAATTACATCCTGGCGCTCTTACGATAAGACTATTGAATTTTAAATTTGAGAACTCGTGGATGCCTCCACACAATGGAATGCATTAAATACCTATACACACACACACACTTGTATATATATATATATATGTAAAAGGGCGCACGCACGCGCTTTGTCACTGCGATCGTGTGAAATGGCTCGGTTGACAATGTAACGCGCCCGAGTTGTTATTCGCATTTAGCTCGTGTCACTGCCCCCCCCTCGCTTCCCCATCCCCCTCCCCCCGAAAATCAATAAGAAGCTGCAAGAATAAGCGAAGGACCGTCGCGATTGAATAAATCTGGCTCCGGCGTCTGTTAAAAGCCGGCGCGGAAAGCGTTCGCGCGCACATAAAATACAGAGAAAGAAAGCAATTCATTAGGGAGGCGAGCCATTTCGAGGGCTGCCAAGTCCGATAATCCATAAGCGCGCAAACATAATCCTTACCAGCCACTGCATAATTGTACGCCATTAGAGGCGTCGCTCATATTGATTTGCAATGCGGTGATAAATACTCGGAGGCTCGGCCATGTCCGCCGCTCCGGGCTTTCACATTCTCATCGGCCAGCAAAAATCATAACTTTGCCGAACACGTTTACTGTTTTAGCACTTTTACCTGCCGCCGAAACTTTAACCTCCACCTCCCAAAGCACCCCCCCCCACACACCACCGAAATCCAACAACAACACTCGCTACCAATTCTCCAATACATTAGCTTAATAATCCTCGACCCGCAACTTTCCTACCCTCCCCCCTACTGAAACTGAAAGAAATTTCTAAACACATTGCTCACCTTAATTATTAAAAACAAATAAAGAAGAAGAGGTCCTTTTACCTTACTTCTATCAAGTGGACTTTGGGCTATTGAATCACAATCCTTTGGAAATAATTGGAGAATCGGAATATCGGCTCCTCGCTCGCTCTCTTTATCGCCAAACGCCCTCTTAAACACGCCCAGATGCAAGCGGCGATGGGAAAAATATGTTAACACGCGTTGAAAATTATGCCAACACACACGTGAGCGTGTAAATGGCAACATTAGCCGCGAATTATTAAAAGAAACGAGGACTAATTATTTAAGGAAAGGTGCCGGCAAATGTGAGGTTCCGGGCATCAAGAACAAGCCTCGACTACCATTCCAATAGTAGGCTATTCCCCAGCTAAATTCCCTCCCCTCCCCTCCCCCCTCCATAACCACCCAAGTTCTCAAACTGTCGGAACCTGAAAAAATTAATATACATACGCCCGCTCGTCTGACGAGCCGAGATTTCGTCCCGCAACTAGGCCAACAGCCTGCACGCCCCGCCTTAATTACAAAGCCCAAGAATCTAAAATTATTGTCCTAATTGGCAGCAGAAATGGCGCGGGGCAACTCCCCGGGGCTAGTTTCTTTATCGAGTGCCAGCCAGTTTAGAAGAATTATAATGCAGAATGTGGCCGAGGAGGAGTAAAAACGCAGGGGCCGGCAAAAAATGCGGGCGTCGCCGGCGAGTGACTCGACTGGTCATTATACCGCTATCGCACGTACCACACCGGATACAATGCAACCCGAGTACTCGGCCCACTTGGAGGGCCCCCTCGGCTTGAGGCCCTTGACGCGACGGCCTCTCCCCAGTCGAGGCCAACCTCGAGGCCAACCCCCGACGCCAACCTCGACGCCAACCTCGACGCGAACCTCGACGCGAACCTCGACGCGAACCTAGACGCGAACCTAGACACCAACCTCGACGCCAACCTCGACGCCAACCTCGACGCCAACCTCGAGGCCAACCTGGACGCCAACCTCGACGCCAACCTGGACGCCAACCTGGACGCCAACCTGGACGCGAACCTCGACGCCAACCTCGAGGCCAACGTCGACGATGCAAAGTCGCCGCGCCTCGCTCTCTAGGGGCCGATTTCGTTTGGGTCCGCGGCCTAATTCCTTGGGCTCCTGACCTCTTCCTCCCCCCCACCGGACGGGCGGACCCTCCCTACCTCGACGCAGCTCCTGCCAAGCCCGGGCAATCGGCGATTCGCGCACTAGCCTCGATAAACGACTCGAGAACCTGGCAACTCGACTGGCCGGCCCATTTTTTCACGAAAGTCAGCTGGACAACTTACTTACTTACTGCGGGCACAACCAATTTATCCAGGTTGAATTCACTCATTAAGCGGCGCACCTGCTTGCCCCCTCTTACTCCTCCTCCCCCCCGGCCGCTATTCAAGCCCGTTTCGCTGTATGGTTAGTGGGCAACTTTTACCGGGCCATTATGAGCGTGGAGGTGCATTGTAAGAGGGCGAGTTTGGGAGCTCAAGTAATACTAAACAGTGGCGGTCACATTCGTGGTATTAGATTGGCCGGATAGGGGAGTCGGACTCGGTCGCAAACGGAGCTTCAAATAAAACTGAGGAAAATGGTTGGCCGAGCTGCCCAGCCGAACCTCCCGATTCCCATCTAATTGGCCAACGTTTTTCACGCCGACGATCTATCGAGATCTTAATTAGCAATTAGGCGGATGGCGGAGTGTGGTGGCGAGTCGACGACGGTGGTCGTCGAGGACGAGGTGTGGCAATTCGCGAAATTGATATTCATATTACGCGGCATATAATTTTTCAGCTACTCTGCCCGACCGGACTCGTCGTGGCGCGGGAGAGGGAGAGGGAGGGAGAGAGAGAGAGAGAGAGAGAGAGAGAAATAACCGTTAGAGCTCGGCTTTGAAGCACTCGTATTATTATTTGGCCGTAAATCATAATGAAGGGAGTGAGCGCGCGCGCGCGCGCGCTTTATTGCATTTTTCTTAGAATACGTAGTCACGAACGAATGGAATTCGAAATTATAGCGCGTACGTAGGCACGGCGCATGTTTGCAGTTCAAGCATGGGAGCAGATTTTGCGTTCCTCTTGGCGTTTCGTCCCTTCTTTTCGTACGGCCAGCCTAATTGCTTAATAAAAGCGTGGCCGGGTGTGTTGTTGGATTTATTGTTATTCCGGGTATCGCGTGCCGATTCGTATCCGGGCGCCGAGGGATGTCGTCCTCTGTGCGCAAGAGTGACCGCCACCTGGACAAAAGGGATGATGGATCCTCGCGAGGATCGGAGGAGTGCGCGGCCGATAGTTTAAGGAGGAAGCGAAATTGGCGAGCGTGGACGTGGAGATTGGGGGGGGGGTGAGGGCCATTGAGGCCGAGAACGCCTCAATGCCTCGAAGCCCGGGTCTTTCATCGCTTTAATCGCTGCCAATTGTTGGGCCCCAATGGGAAAATGACACCTCGCGGTCGCCCACTCGGCACAATGATATCTCTGTCTGTCGACTGGCCCCACACTTTTTACGCAAAGTGGCAGGTTTAGGGAGCGGCACTTTGTCCCTTTGGCTGTCCCTTTTCGCGTAATCTAGAGGTCGAGCATTCTGGCTGTTGGCCGAGATTGATAACTTCCGCAGCTGTCGTCGGCTCGTGCGAAATTATTCTAACAAGCGAATGATAAGGTGGGCTCGGGCTCAATAGGAGGGGCCGCTCACGGGGCGAAAGCATCGGAGGGCAGAAGCAAAGCAAATATCGAGTGGTTTGGTTTCGAGTTTAAAATTTGCGAGGCACAAAGGAGGAGGAGGAGGAGGAGGAGGAGGAGGATGCCGATGGTCTTGTTTGGGCATTGTTGGTCCACGAGTTGCGAGGGGGAAGAGATTCGCGCGTTTAAGGCCGTATGCTTATATATACATAGACACACGCACACACACACACACACACACACACACACACACACACACACACACACACATATATATATATGGGGGCAAGCAAATTATTTTATTACGGCGATAAATCAAAGCTCGTTCTTTTAGTTTCGGGACATTTTAGTAATAACTATAACGAGCACTTGCTTGTTATAGATAAATAATTCATCGGGCAAAAGGAGAATAAGCCATAACTGCGGTCATTACTTGACTTGCAAAGAACATCTCCTTTAATTTTATTACGTCATTATAGTGGCATCATTAACACCACGTTCTTGGCTTTATGCATTTATTCGTAAAGACATCGCGAACAGTAATCTAGCGTACGATAAAAATTTATTGGACGCGGATAATATGCAAATGTCGTAAAAAAAATTTTACTCCAAAATGCGCAAGAAAAGATAATCATCTTTTTGTAATTTTCATTATTTTTTTTCCTTTTTTTTTTTTTTTCTTTTTTCATACGCGGAGGATGTGTATTTTTCAGCTGACTTTGACTTAGTTCGAATGCACTGGCATCAATTTAAATTTACAATCTATTTCCTCAATAAAATTAAATGGATATGTATTGCAAGAATGCTGTCCTCGCATTACGCAACTTTCTTCCACTAACCGCCACTAAACCTCCCCTCCCCCCACGTTCCCCTTCCCTGCCCCCCGCCCCCCCACCTCTCGTCGACAATTATGGCGGCTAATTCGGTGGGATTCCCGTAATAATGCGCGTGGCTCCTACGACATCGCACGCACCTACTTTTTCCCTTACCTCGACCTATTGTCCAAGACTTTTCTGAAAATGCACTCAATCGAATTACACGTGCGTATCACGCCACTTTACACATCCCGTTCCCAACCTCAACTTAAATTCGGCATTCTTGGCGTACGCGCACATAAGTTGAAAAAATTCGTCAATTCGAGGTCCGAGCATTTTTAATCGTTTAATAGCAGGAAAAATGCAAAAAAAAGTCTTCATTGAATGCCGCTTGGCTCATCCGGCTTTTTAATTTTTCCAACTTTTCCGTATAGCCGAATGGGTCGCTCGCTTTCCCGCGGCAAAAGCAGCTGTTTGCTTAATCCTTATTGTATCTGCATATTCCCTTACTCAATTATTTGCCAATCCTTAAGCGTCGCCCAATATTCCGAGGCTGGCGCCTTCGTCTCGCTCCACATGTCCAGCAGCGAATAAATCGACAGCCACATAAAATAAATCAATTCAATTAATCAAGGGGGGGAGGGACGAGGGCACCAGCACGCTCGCACGTAATGTTTGTCTTGGACGGCGGCCGTTATGCGCTCTAGGCTTGCGAAAAATCTACGACCAAGTCCGATCGTCGTTGGAAATCGCTTAGCTCGTGATCGCCGGCTAAACGACCAACGCTTGACCGGCTCCCATCCCTCCCTCCCCCCTCCGCCGCCGCCTCTAGCAACATCTCGACCATTCGTCGCCCGACGTCTAACCCGTCTAAATCGCCAACAGTACGCCAACAGTACGCCAACAGTACGCTCCGGGGGTTGGTGAGGAGGCGGGAAGGGGCTCGCACACACACGCAAAAGCTCACGGGAATTCGGTGGATTTTGTTGGGCCGAGGGAAGGGGCGATGCGCTCATCGTGGCCCCTTATTGCCTCGACACTAAGACTCTGGATTCTCGACTATTTCACGGAAATACTCTCGGATTTACACGGCAGGGGCAGGTGGGGGGGGGGGGGGGGGGCAAAGTCCCTTTTTGCAAATATTCATGGGCCAAAATCGGGGAGAATTGGAGGGCCGAGGGACGGATAATTGGCTGGGAGGGCAAAGGTAAGAGAAAAATTGGATCGCCCGGCTTACATGGAAAAGCTCTCGGAGCCCAGTGGCAATGTTATTCGCCTGTTCGAAAACAGCTCGGACTCGCTAATTTTTACAGTCTCAATGCGAGACGACGACGAGGATGGCTTATCTCTACGGGCATTTTGGCCTTGTGTCGTGGCAATGCGTGAGAAGTGCGCGACGATGAGCCGAGGCTGACCTACTTTGTGAGGATCGATTGCCCCGATCGTACTTTCACGCGCGCTTAATCAAATTATCAATTTATTGTCGAGGCGCAGCCGTCAATTATCGAACGAGGGCATTAAAAATGCTGGGGCGAAATTTAAATATAACTTTGCTTTTGAAATTTATTATAATTACACGGAGCGGTCATTTTAAATAGACGAAGTTTTAGAATGATTGCGCACGCTTGCATCGCAGTTATAAATGAATAGGAATTTATTTGAAAATTATCAAAGCACTCGTATGAGCAGGTACGGTGCATTCTAATAAGAGAGCCGCGCACGCACACACACAGAGACAGAGAGAGAGAGAGAAAGAGAGAGAGGCGGTGAGTCAGTACACACTGGCTGGCTGGCTGGCACTGGCACGCTACATCTCATTATGGCTTCAAACTTTCCGCTCCTGTCAAACTTTCGACTGACCATTTCGATATTTCAAAACGTGTAATATCCATAATGTATACATATTGCAGTTTTACTGCATTTTCTACGAGCAACTCATCGGCCCCGGCCCCTGTCTTTTTCCCGGCCATAAACCTGCCCGCGAGGTTTTCCCCTCACCGACACATACAATGTCCACTGTCCCCGCCAGCCAATATATAATCCATTATCACACCAAGCCATCTTTAATAATTTTCCTATAAATATCCAAACTCGCTCGCATTAATAATAAAGGATAAAATATTAAGGCATTAAAAAAATTCATATTCATTCCCAAGTCGGGGCATCCGGGTGGGGAAGAAGTACTTGTGAAAATACGGCAAGAATTTGCACTTAATCTCAAAAATCTTAATTTTAATTTAAACTCTCGGTGGATTAAAAATTTAACTAGTTCGTGAATTACGAGATGAGATGCGAGTATTGTAATAAGTGCGAGGCTGCTCTTAATCACAAGGTACCGAGTGTCAACCTTAAACTACGCTCGTTAAAAAGAGTTGTTGCTCCAACGATTCACATACGAAATCGGCGCCATTTATCCTCGGACTCGCTCACTTTACCTCACCTCCCTCCCCAAACAACCAATCAACAATAAGCACGATAAATTGTTACATCAACGATTGTTTATAATATCGAGAGCACGTCTTCGCCTATAAATAATAGGGCCGGGCGATTGCCACGAGCTCCCCTCATTACTATTGCAATTAGCCAGCCGGCCGAGATATTAATTACCAAGCCCACTCCAAGCGACGCTATAACTTCTCGATTAAACTCCTCTTTCATCGCTCCCTCTTCTTTTCTACCTTCGCCACAACACTTTCCACCCTCTCCCTCCCTCCTGCCCGAATCTCAAGGCATCTCATGAATCTCAATGACAGACATTCCAACAACAGCCCAGATTAGATTTGATACCCCAACTCGTCCTACGCTTGCAGTGGCAACTGGCCCACAGCACATTTGCGGGGATGGCTCTGCTAAATAAGGGTGCAATTTATAGTGGCTTGGAACGAAGCAAGCTTCCTCCTCCATATTTAATGTACCCGGGCATTCGCTCCTATTATACTACTCATTAGTGCAGCCGTGGGCCTCAAAAGGCCTCAAAAGACAGGACTGGGGGGCCACCAAGAAAGAGCACTGGAGCGATTATTAACTCTAATGACGAATAGCCAACTGGCCAACTAACAACTTGTACTCAGCCCAACCCCCTTCTCCAACCTCCAGGCAAACGAAAACTCCCTTCGGCCTGAGAAAGCTCGATTAAAGCCCTCGGCCCCCCCCCCCCCCCCCCCCCCCCCCCCCCCCCCCCCCCCACCCCCCCCCCCCCCCCCCCCCCCCCCCCCCCCCCCCCCCCCCCCCC
>JAPYYT010004332.1:0-10154 GCA_030522565.1 Ceratosolen corneri | reverse complement strand
CCACACGCCCACGCCGGCCCCCCCCCCTCGCCGCTTTCGCGCGCACGCGGTCTTTTCTGCCCCTCCGCCTGCCTGCGCTCGCGCGCTCTCTCTCTCTCTCTCTCTCTCTCTCTCTCTCTCTCTCATTCCTTCCCTTCTCGGCCGTCTCTTTTTATATGAATTACGTACCGCGATCGCAGAAGCACGCGCACCCTTTCAACATTTTCTATCGGTTCGCTTCGGTCTCGATTAAATCGAAGGATCAACCAACGACTTATGCCATTCATACCATTTTTTTCATATTCCATACGTTGGATGGTCAGCGACTAATGATGTTGTAATCGGTGCGCGGGCGATCGTACCGACAGCTATTCCAAATATCAGTGAAGCACAGTGCATTTTTACATGGCTAGTGCTCTGCCTCTATCTACATACTTACGACGCCTCTTTTTCCCGACGTTTATTCTCCACTTTATTTGATTTATTTATTGTTCGAGCCATTACCGCCCCCCCCTCCGTTACGCGCTGCTCATTTGGCGTAGGCTCGCGGCGATCGTTTTTTAAGGAAATTTTTAACTTTAGAAGTGATCCTTGAACATTGCTCCCTTTCCCTTCGAATCTTTTACCCTTCACGCTCCAGCACTCGCCATCTCTCTTATTGTTTACGTTCGTGTGCGCGCGCGCGCGCGCCAAAAATAAGAGGCGAAGCTCGTGTCCTAAACTCGTATTTATCGCAACTGAATACAACAGAAAGGAGAAAAGTGTCATGTAAGGGCGTCGCCAATTTTAAATTGGGCCCGTTCATTAAACTAAAAACCTTTCGTTAGCATTTTAATCGACGTCTATCTTAAAATTCATTTTCATTCATTTGCTTCGACCGAGGTTGTTGATAACTTCGCAACAAAGTTTCGGAAACTCCTATTATTAACTTGAATTCTTATTCGTTTTTCACAGCTCCGATAATCTCGTCCATTTTAAGCTTATTACACTTTCTAAAATATTTAATCTTAAGTGCGAGATTTGAATTTAATAATGTTGCACAACTTTTATTCGATGAGTATGCGGAACTTTTTCAAGAGCCAACCTGTCGATCATATTCATAATCGTTTTGTGGAAAAAGCAAGGTTTGGACGTTAGCAAACAATCGAACATAACGAAAGTTCATAAATTAGCATTTAAAGTGCATATAAAATTTAATTTTATAACTGTTTAACTGATATTCAAGTTTATAACACTTTAATTTTTTATTAACGTATTAACATTAAATGTATTAAACTATGCACACGTGGTTACTGATAAAATATACAATTCACTGTACAATTGAATTCTTTAACTCGAACAATATAAAATCGTTTACGTTATCTCATCTGCTAAAAATAATATGTATTATGACAATTTTATATTTATAGATAATAGTTTATTAGAGTTTGGAGATAATGATTACATCCGACAGTACGTGGCGTAATCATTACTATTTGTTATGATAATTAAAATAATACATGCTTATTGTGAAAAATCTTTTATTTTTCATATTTATACATTTATGGATTTTAAGTATTTCCATACATATAATTTATGAAAATTAATCTCAATCATAACGGAATTATCAATCAAATTATTATTATACAAAATAATAAGTTATAATCAATTAAATTGAAATTATAAAAATTTACAATATCATATGATTCATTTCTTATATTACGCATATTGTTTAGCAGGAAACAAGAAAAATATTTTCTTCAAGTAACATTATTATGCTTAGTAATGTTTTTTTTTTCTTTTTGAACAAATTTTATAAATTATATCATTTTCATATAAACTTTATAATTATTTAGCATTATATAAATTAAACATAATATAAAAATTTAGTTAATAAAAACTAATCGTTGGTTTCTAACCATAATAATCAAAATAATCAAAGCCCATATGGATTTTATACATTTCGATTATTGTTAATTTTTTATACAACTTATTTTAATGACGATAACATATTGCATAAAAGCAATCACATTTATTTCAAAACAGACTTTTAATTAATTTAGTGCTGTCAGCACATACAATTCAAAAATTATTTAACCATGTCTCACAGTTTCAATTTATCGCATAAGAATCACTTATTATTTGCTAATCAATAAATAGTAAAGATATTCTAGTAGTAACGTTATGACTATTATAATAAAAAATAACATTTTTACTAATATGAAAAATTCACGGTAGTTATCGATAAATTTCACATTTCAGATCTAGAATTTTAATTTCTAATAACAATGGCAGATATCAGCTATTAAAAACTATAAATTGTACATTTTTTTAAATTTACTTTATTGTTCTTCGTGATATTTTACCAAAAAACTATTTACTTTTTATCTATATAAATTTGTAAACACTAGACATATCAAAAGTTGGGCTTTACAATAATTTCAAGTACTAGTAATTTATTTTATATATTCAAAATAAAGAAAAATAAATTTTTAAAAATTATTTTTCATAGCAAAAAATAAAACACAATACTTTAAAAAGGTATTTTGGCAGACTTCTAACTGTTCATTATTTATGTACACTATAATCCTAATTTACAGAAATTAAATATACCGACAAAGGATAAATTAAACATATTTTCCAAAACTTAATTAATATTGATTGACGATGATTCCTTCAGAAGTTTTATTTTGCTATCTACTTAAATTATTAACGTAAAGATGTTTCAGGTCAGTTTTAGGAGCATTTTCAAAGAGAGCTGCTCTATTTTGACCTTCTCCTTTTTTAACCCAATGACCATAGACTCGAAAAGCACATCCATCGATCATCTAGAAAAGTTAGTAAAATATAGTTTTTACAAGTACATAAGAAATCATACAATCTGACTCATAAATATTAAAATAATACTATTAATGGCATGTTATTTGTATATATATATATTAAAAGCAATCAATTTTTCAATAATTGCATTATTTTGTATAAATTAAGATCCTTTAGTGTTCTAAACACTTAACAATATTGGATGTTTTATTAATACCTTCAGTACAAGCGTCTAAAAACCGACTGTTAATTTCTTTCTTATCTTTTTAAAATTTGATTAATAGTGAACAGTAGTAGCCATTTTCCATATTTCAAACATATTACAATAAATTGAAAAACCAGTAATAAATATTTTCAATACATTAAGGAAATTGAATATAATTTTACTTGTCTACTTATCCATACAAGAGTTTTATTTTTTACAATTCACGTCTATTTTACATTTAGTATATTATTTTTTTTTACAAAACTACACTACTCCAAATTTTGCTTATTTATATACAGTCAATTAAAATAGATTATAATATTACTCAAAGTATATTATAAAAGCACTTTGTAGAGATTTTTGAAATCCATTCCAATAATCTGACGTATAACCTTAATACTTGAAAAACAGTGTTCAGGTATTTAAATTCACTCTTATAGTATTGAAATTATTTTCATCACTTGGTAAAATCATGCTTTTAGAAATACATAATTATAGTACCTACTTTTCTTAAAACCTTAATTCTATATGGATCTGTACAAGCTACTTGTATAGAAAGTGGTTCAGGAGTAGAATGCAGTCTTTTAATTCGAATTACTGCTCGAACGCACAGAATGGCTAGTTGAAAACTTTTCCTAGCATTAAATGATTTTGCCTTCAGTTCCTATTAATGTTAAATTTAAATTATTATATTCAAAAGTGTAAATAGCACATATTTTTGGCTGATTAAGAATACATATACACACACTTATATATTTACGTATTAAAAAAAAAAAAAATAAATAAATATATACATATGTATTACATTGTTGCATATACATAATAATAATAATATTTGCAGTATATCTGCTAAATTGAAAATGAAAAATAACAAATGAAAATAAATAAAAATTAAATTATACGATTACTGCATAGGAACATTAGCAAAAAAAAGCTTTAGTTCTTAAACAAAATTAAATCAATGCTAAATACATTAGAGACTAATATTAGTGCTATCTTAAGTTTTCTAATAAATTGCAATATATTAATTTCATAATGAAATTTAATTCAAATTCTAGTTACAGTTATTTAATCTGTTAAGTTTGAAAAGTTTAGCTTTGCCTGTAATTTGAAACGAATTCATGTAAATATTTATCAAACTTTACACACATAATTACAGATAAAAACCAATTAAAAGTATATTGAAACGTATAAGACTGACATTGTACCATTACAGAAAGTCTAAAATCAGTTAATTATTAATCATTAAAGTGAGTTAAAACATTTAGAAGTTACTTGTTAAAGATGAAAATTGCGTAAAACAATGTTGTTAATAAGGTCCTGTTGTTATTTGATTTGCCATTTTCGTTTTGGTTAACACTTTAAGAGAAATGAAAAAAAAAAATCATCAAATAAAAAGGGCTATTACCAAAGCTAATTGAGATATCCGACTGAGTCGTCGTGAGTTAGTAGATAGTGAGCGCTTTAAAGGAGCGATATCTTGATCCCACAGCTGTAACCCATAAGTTACATTATTCTTTTATAACAATTGTAATGTAGATAGTCGAAATTTGAATTGAAGCATAAAAATAATTAAGATATGTTTTTATTAACATTTCTAATAACTTGACGCTTTTTATGTGATATTTTTAAGCGAGAGAGGAAGTATGTAATAAATATCATAAGAAAATATAAATATTTATTATTATGATGATGATGATGATTATTATTATTATTATTATTGAGATAAGAGATAAATATTATATTAAATTAAATAACTCGTGATATTTTTGTAATTTATTTATTCCAATAAAATCGTTTTATTTATAGGCTTGAATTACTTTTCGATCAATAGATGATTTTAAAAATGTCAACAATCACTTCAAAGTATTTTGTAACAGATACATTAATAAATAAAGTATAAATTATATATTAATCAATTGATACATCTTTTATTTTAATATAATATAACAAACAAATATTTTTATGCTTTTTATGGTTTTTTTACTTCGCGAGGTTTTTATCAAAAGCAATCTTTGAGAAGTTCTTCAACCTACTCTGTATAATTCATAAATTAAAGAATATAGTAATTTAAGTACCCTAATTTTATGTTACCCATAACCACTTTTTAATATAAAATTAAGAAAAGCAACTAAATCATAATGCCTAAACATATAACTAAATGAAAACCAACTATTCCAGCACCTTTGTAATATTCAACTGCAAATACTACAAAAAAAATTTTTTATAATTTTAGGATCAACTATTATTATTATTACACAGTACCTTTACATGAAATAATGAATCAGCAAAAGAAAATTCATCATTAGCCAATAGCTTTTTTTAAGTAAAAATATCGTGTAAAATTATAAAATACAAAATTAATCGTCTTGGTTTCTTATTAAACTATATTAAATACCATTAAAGTAAAATAAATACATTAAGAATATGAAATTTATATATCTTACCACCGTATGAAAAAATGAGTGGTCTAAAGCCTCTTTAATAGAAATTCTTTTTGCTGGATCAATAACTAATAATTTACTAATTAAATCTTTTGGAGCATCTATTAGAAATATTGAAAATAATTTCAGCTTTATAAATTACTCCGTTTTAAACTTAACAATCAAAGCATTCAGTTTTTAATTTCAATGCTTGAAAGTATCTATTCAATGAACAACAAATGAGAATGAAAATTTGATAAGCAAAAGTAAAATGAAAGCAAAATATGAGCGTTAAATAGACTTTGTTTTGCTAATATCAGATATCTCTAAACTCAATATTTAATCCAAATAACACTAGACTGTATATATATATATATTGTTTATTAAATAGATACTATAATTGTACATTGTAAATATACTATACAAGTCAATATTTAACTTTAATAATACGTACCGGTTATATCTGCCCATTCTGGAGACGTAAATGAGTATTTTCCTTCCATTATATTCCTCAGCATTATCATTTGTTTACGGTGCCAAAAAGGGGGACAACCAACTAGTAATGTGAACATAATCACTCCACAAGCCCAACTAAAAAATGGTAATAGATATAATTTCTGTATTATTTTTATTATAAATTTATATTCCATGTCTATACTTCTATATTATAAATCTATATTTTCTAATTCAAATTAATGCTTTTCAATTTACATACACATCAACTTCAGAACTATAACCATTTACATTTTCAAACATGTTGCACTTTAAAACTTCAGGTGCTAAGTAACCGGGTGTGCCACAAAGGTCTAAAAGTAATATGAATTTATAAATAATAAATAAATTATGCAATTTACGCAATATTTTTTAATAAATTTTTAAAAGAAAGCATGAACAAAATCTTAATTGAAATTTTAGTATACCAAAAAGTTTTTCTCCTTGTTTTAAAATTTTGGCAAAACCAAAATCTGTAATTTTTACATTAAGACTATCATCGAGTAAAATATTTTCTGGTTTCAAGTCTCTATGTACAATTCCTTGATTACGAATATGCTGAACTCCTTCGAAAACTTGCCTCATAATATAACGTGTTTTCTTTTCAGAGAGCGTTACAACAGAGGTTAAATAATCAAAAAGTTCCCCATTCTTACATAATTCAAATATCAAAAAGATAAATGTGCTAGATTCAAAAACATCGTGTAGTTCAACTGTTGATAGATAACACACATTCGTAAGTGAAATATAACAGTTATATAGAAGTACCAAGTTTATTTATAAAAAAAAAAGAATAGAAAAACTTACTTATATATGGATGGCCAGCCACCCTACGAAGTATTTGTACTTCCTGCATAGTAGCATCTTTTATAGTATGAGAATCAATACCATCATGAGATTCGCAACTTATATCTATAATTTTTGCAGCATACTCCACACCAGTTTCCTTTTCTATGCATCTTCTCACTGTTGAAGAAATGCCTCTAAAAGGAATAAAATATTTTAAAGTAACGGATTTATAGAACTAAACAAATATTTAATAGATACAACTAATGGCAAAAAATGTCTCTATATTCGTGTAAGTAAATTCATAACTACAATTCACATTTATCTCTTTGTTTGCCTTAACATTCTATTTATAATTTATAACTACACGCGTTATAAAATCTATTCTTTAAATACCTTTGCCTAACTGCGAACAATATTTATCCAATGCATTTATAATAAATTCATTTTGAACCTAAAAGACAGCAGAGATCACAAGTAAGAAAACTGTCAATGTTGCATATTTTTATTTATTCAGACATAATCACGTTTTCAATTAATCTACCGAAAGTTAACTTCAGCCATCCTATGAAACACTTGTAAAATAATTCGCAAATTAACAATCACGTAATTCAATACATTACTAATGATTTCGCATTGATTTCTGATATTCAAAGAGAATTCTTGGCAATAAATAAATCATAGACGCACCCACTGGTCCAGCTATCAACACGTTTTTTAGACGATAATCACAGCACATGAGAGAAGTTAAATAAAATTTTAAAAGAGGAGGCTTTCCCCGAATTATCGGTCAGTCTAGATAAATTTGAGTTAAAGAAAATTACATAATCATGAGGTTATTTGAAACGTTTAAACATGAACGTTAAAAGTGTGTTTGCCTACATGCATTTTCCCATACAAATGCATTAAATTACAATCACTCAAAACATAAAAAACAAAAAAAAAATATATAGGAAACGAAAATGAAAGCCGACGGGTCGTAATGTAACAAAGAAATAGCGAGGATATTTACTTGCCGAGGATCTCTTTGGGCTCGTACTTTGCGTAAAAGCCCTTGGCAGCATTTTTGTCGGGCAGTAGATCGTCGCTCTCGTCTTTCGCCATTTGCGTCTTTGTCATAATACTTTTCGCAAAAAGTAGACAAAGGGATGTCGTGTCAATGCGTCCGAAAAAAGGTCGAAAAGGTCACAAGAAATTATTTCGACGACGACGACGGCGGCGGCGACGACGACGACGACGACGACGACCGCGACGACGACGACGACGACGACGACGACGACCGCGACAACGACGGCGACGACGTTTACGACGACTGGGAAGACGACTCTTTTCACAGCGAATGCGCCAAATTTCCGTCGCTGCAGCTAAAAATGAAAGTAACACTCGGCTGCATTGGAACAAAGCTTATTGTAAAAACAAACTCGCGCGCGCGTCTCAACACAATTGTCACATGTCTCTGAAATCTCGTGCCATTGAATGAAAGAGCGCCAACTATGTAATAATCTGGTGCATCTATGAATTGCTAACCAGCATATTCTCTCTCTCTCTCTCTCTCTACTCACTTTTTTCAACTACAAGCAATAATTGGCTATTTTTATTATTTAGCGCCTTTATACTAATCTTATATTCATCCTATTCTTTTTCACGCTTTTCTCAACTTAATTCGATCGATCACTTTTTTCCCTTAGTTATCGCAGGACCTCAAGCACAGCGTCGTTTTGAATAATTAATTATTTTGTCGATTCTCGTTAGTACAGCTGTGACAGCTTGGCCTTAATGACAAACGATAATAACGCTCTACGATTATTATAGCGAAGCGCCAGCAATAAAAATACAATATAGTTTAAAAAATTTTCAAATATGCAATCTTCTTGTCTAACACTCCAGTTCAGAGTCCAGAGGATAAATCTTAAACTGTGTCAACGGCACACAGGGAGCTTTGATTGTCAAATCACTCGAGGCATGCGCAATGGAAGTCTAAGCTATGCTCTTAATAGAAAATCCTAAGTGTGCGGATGAGCGCGCGCACACACACATATATATATATATATGAGTGTATGGGGTGGGTTAGGGAAGTAAGAATGCAACAACGGCGGCACGACGTTGGTGTGGGAAAATGTTTTTTTTTCTTTATTACTAATGCGGGACTTTTGTCTGCAGCGCCACACTTCAACAAAGAGCGTAAAAGTGCGTGAAATTTGGAAATCGATTGAAAGAGGAGGGGCAATAATGAGAATCGTGAATAATAAGAAGAGCGTGTTGTTAAGCTCTCGGTTCATTTAATCAATTTTCCGTCAATTTGCGCTGTAGTTGATGGTCCCGGAGTTGCTTGTTGGCGGTACTTTGATGAACCAGCCATATATTTCATGTTCGCGAATTGAAATTGCCGGCATTTGCCGGAGCCAATGCGAGCTTGGAGTCGGGCTTGCGCACGCCGCCGAAACGGTCGCGCCATCTACCGGAGCCGAGGGAGTAAGTAGCACTGTGCAGTATAGAATCTGGTGGTTGCGAGGGTAAAACAGAGAGAGAGAGAGGATTTGTTATTCGCAATGTAAGCCGTATATTCCAAGGCTCAGTCGAATGTATTCAAACTTGGTCATTATTATTTTGCAAATTTACTTTTATTTGAGAGACAATAAATAGCAATCGTCAGGAGTGCATAATAGATCGATCGAGACAACATTTTCAGTAATATATTTTTATCTTATCGTAAATAATCTGCACACTTTAATAGCGTAGTATTTCAATCTATATCACTTCCGAATACTTTATGTTTTTGTTTATTAAACATTTGCATTTAATGAATAAGAGCTGGAAGCAGCGAGAAGTTTGATGAGTTGGAGAAATATAAAATTGTTATACGTATTTAAGTTAAATTTGTTTGAATGGTTAAAATAAAATCTTTACGTATACGTTTGTGTTCGGTTAAGCGTGAAATAAGTAAAATAAGTAAAAAAAACAATGTCCTTTAAAATATATTCTTCGCTTATCAATATGGAGCAAAATAATTAAGAATTTCAATTTTCCGTTATTAATGTGATAGGTTAAAGCGAAGAATTTTAACAGTTGCTTATTTGTGGCTGAAATTGCCACAGAAAAGTTTTATTTATGAACGTGTCTTTATTATTAATAAGTACAATTTTATAGTGATTTCTTATCGTTAATATACAATTTACCCATTGGTCATTACAGTACTTCATAAAAAAAAAAATGGTATCTACTTTATGTTACATCATTTTGCCAGTTGTTTTTATCGCTGGACTACTGAGAAAATGTAGAGAATACTCTTGGGGAAGATGTAAAAGTAAAAATAATTTGGAAGGACGTATTTTTATTGTGACTGGTAGCAATTCTGGAGTTGGCAAGGAAACTGTTAAAGAGCTAGCCAAAAGGAAAGCCACTGTTATTTTGGCTTGTCGAAGTTTACAAGCAGCTAAAAATACCGTTCAAGAGATTCGCTGCTGTGTACC
>JAPYYT010004331.1:0-10155 GCA_030522565.1 Ceratosolen corneri | reverse complement strand
CCTTAATCGCCAGACAAAAAGGTCCTTGTTGGAAGCGGCAGTGCCTCTTTAAAGATAGTCGCTCGCTAGCCACTTCCCTCCCTTCCACCCTCCCACCCCCTCTCTCTCTCTCTCTCGGCTCGCCTTCCTTGCGTGACGAGCCAAATGATTAAGCATCTCGGGCGATCGGGGGAGGTAGTGCCGAGTAGCTCCCGGATCGCGTTATCGAGGCCGACGCCCCGCCCGGAACTTTCGGCGAAGACGAGCAGACACTTGACTCGAGAGCCCTTCTCGCAATGCAGCAACACAAAGTTCAGCTTAGGCCGCTGATGGGAGGCGCTGATGAAAAGATGCCCCGAGCATTTCGCCGAATCGCACATTTATGGCGAATTGCGCCATGTGCGGACGGTCTTGGGCGAATTAATCCGCCCGGCTCTCTTTTGTGCGTTAAAGTTGAAATGGAGCGGCGAGAGTGCGATAGATGGTCGCGTTGAAGGATTATGACGGGGACGACCAGACGGCCACGATATTATTGGCGCGGGACATTTTTTTTATTCTTCCTCCCCTGCCGATCCTAATGTACGGCCAGCCGAGGAGACAGATTGGCCGTTACCTTGGCGCGCGAGGATCCTTCGCCTCTATTCCTTGGCTTTGTTTTTCTCCTCCTTTCTTCCATCTTCGCTTCTTTAAACAGCATCGTTAATAATACTTTGCGGGGCACTTTAGCAATTATTAGGGTATTAGTAACAGAGATTTCGGCCCATCAACGGCCGCTTCCTCGCCAAGCCGATAAACGACGCAAGTTACGAGTTTATAACGGCGTGTCCTGGGAAAATTCACCCTACACATCCACGCGCCGCTCGCCCAACCCCGGAAAAGCGTATCTGCCCGCGTAATGCCATCTTTACGATCTCGCAAGGATTAACGGAGCGTGCGCGACTCAGGTAGCTTTCCCGCCCCTGCGGCCACCCCTTGATTAACCGAGGACGATCGTGGAAGTGAAAGGGAAAGGAGAACAATCCACTTGTCAGGATGATTCCGAATTCAATTTACCGCGCCCTTCCGCTCGCAGCCACGTCACCTCGAGCCCGGGAAAAGCCTTTGAAACTGATTGCATCGTAAAATAGATGTTGGTGGAGCCCCGTGGGCCCCGGCAGAGGTGAGCTCGCAGGAAAAGCGGCCGAGGTCGTTATCCTGTATCGAGAGAAAGGACTACGTGAGAAACCGATTTCCCCGTATGCTCTCCCCGCAGCACGAGGGGTGTTTCACCAAATTTCTCCTCCTCCCCCTCGGGAAAGCCTTTTCTCTCGACACCCGCGGTCCGGCTCACCCCACCACAATTGCCTCTTTGGGAGGGGGGGGACCCCTCCTTACACAGCCCCGCGGAAGGGTGCAAATGGTCCCGTTGGGTTGTCGGATATTCCGGGGGGCGTGTACGGAATAGGATTTGCATAGGAGCGTCTTCTTCGCGCTCTCGAGCGCTTTCTCACACGGCGGCTCCTCGATCCGGCTACCGGATGGATCTTCCGCCCGTCTTTTCGACAAGACGTTCCTTTCACCTGCCGAAAAGGAAGGAGGAGGAGACTGCCGCGAGCTGCTTTACATTATCGTCCGCGTGGTCCTGTCGGACGGCTCATTGTCCGCGGCGCGCTAAGGTTTCGCACGCACGCACATACACGAGGAGAGCAGCACCGGAGTAACGTATTATTTTATGGGAGGAGATGGCTTCTTCGTTTTTTTTTCTTCGTCCTGCTGGTTGGATTTGCCGAGGAAGGGCCGCGCGGTGGCTCGTTCAGCGGCTCCGGTGACACTCGGCTGAGAAATTTCCCATTATAATGTAAAGCACCGAATTAGGCTGAGACGCTCGTTCAAGCATTAAAGACGCACTCGATTTTCAAATGTACCTCCCTCCCTCGATACACAAACGCGCGCGCACGCGCACGCACACACAGAGACAGATAGATAGGTACGGGCAGGGATCTCAAGAAACGGATAAGGGCCTCTTCGTTTAATTGAATTGCGCATAATGAGGCATTATTTATTTATTCTGGGGCAACAATATAATAACGGGGTTGGCGAGCACCACTGGGTGCGTATTATGGAATGTCGTTAGGCGATCGGGCAGGTAGTCGACAGGAGTGTATGGTTAAAACGGTGAGCTGACGATTATGAAAAATCGTCCATTTTTCAGGAACGAGTCACGGATAGACCGAGACTCCCATTAAAAATGCCAATGGGGCTATTTTCACCTAAACTCTCTCCCTCTCCCTCGCGATTACGCTCTCAACAAAAAGCCGAAGCTACCTCCTTCCTAAGCGGACTGCCGACTTTATGTAATTTGCGTCTCTGGTCGCGTTGCTCTCGGCAGGGCTCGCGAAAAGCTCCATTGAAGGAGAAAAGAAAAATGCACAAAATATATATATATATATATATCAAGCAAAAATAATAATGGGCAAAGAGAATTTACGCAAAGAAAGTGAAAGAGCGAAAAGTCGGGAAAAGAAAAGAGAAGGAGGTAAAGGGAGTAGTTGAATTGCGTTAGTTACTCAGGTAATCGAGATTATTGAACAAAGAGAGATTTTGCGCTCTCCTCAGGGCTTGAATTTACGCCCACGCGAATCGATGACCAAACTTTTCGCGTCAAAGAGCCTAGGCGTGCCTTTAGCATTGCCTATCGCATAAATGGGCGCAAGACTTGGCGATTTCAGAAGTGCGCGCGATACTTGACGGCGTCCAAGTTCTAATGGAAGGTGTGGTGTGTCTGAGAGTGGCATAATCAAGACGGAAGTTCTGCTATAGGATTACATCAAAACAGACTTGTCTTACGTGGCGTTTTTAGTGGCGACGGCGAGCGTTAAGAATAATACAAATTACGAATATTATTTCATATTTTCTTAACCCCGTGCGCACCGTCTCCCCGCGCGTATCATTTTAATCTTGGCTCGGCACTTTTTCAAATTCTTCGGGCCCAAGGAGGCAAAAATCCTAGCGTTACCGTTTTAAGTATATTATTCAGTGCAAGGGAATGCAAGTAGAATAAAAACATCAATCCTCTCCTCTCACTCTCACTCGCTCTCTCTCTCTCTCTCTCTCGCTCTCTTTCATTCCACATCCTTCTCTCCCTCGCTCGCGCACTCACTTGATTACAAGCGGGCGCGCGCGCGCGCGCGCTCTCTGACACGCAAACGCACATACACACACACACAAACGCGCTCTCTCTCTCACAACCGATTGGAATGAATTCTCGACTCCGAGGTAGTCATTTGTTATTGAAAGAATATCCTCGGGAGATTAGGATGAATTCTACGTTATTTGATTTACTTATTTAACCTAGGCTATTCCCATTATCGGACTCGACTCCGGCAAAACAATCGGCTAACGGCTTTTTTCCCCATTAATTATATAAAAAAGTCAAACAATCTCCAGCATCCAGCCGTAGCCGCAATCATCCTTGGCTACATGCCAGTAATAAAGAGAAAGCTAATTGACAGTAGACTCGTAATAGCTGGGGCTCGACGGAGGTGTGCGCGCGCGCGCGCACCTGCGCTTCCAATTCCTTCGATTACACTCAAGCGGATTGAGCGCATCGGGGGGGGGGGGGCACCCCCGCGCCTCACCACCAGCCCGACGACCTCGCCGGGAGGGGCGGGGCTCGTCGCCCCTACGGTGCCGCGTGGCCTACCTCTTTTTCGACAGGAGGCTATAGGATTCCTTGGAGTGGCTGACGAGGCGCATCCGCATCTTCCTCACGCGCTCGCCGGCGCGCTTCCTCCCGATGGCGCCCTCGAGGGCTGGCATCCAGACGACGGGCCCCCGCACCATCCAGGCCCCGCGATTGACCCGCGGACAGGAACCTACCGCATCACGCGCCCACCTCACCTTCCGGGGACGGCCGCTCCTGATCCTGACAGCTCGTCCCGGACGGTACCATCGGCTCGAGGGCTCGAGGATCGCGACGCGAGAGTCTGCCTCCGTCTCGCGCACGGCCGACTGATCGGATGAGAGCGGAGTCTTTGTCCGGGCCTCGGGACCGCTCCCGGCACTCCCGGTCTCGCACCACACAACAATCACAGCACCACGAGCCCCGCGGCCGTTCGCCGATATCACGTGCGCGCTCGTAGCTTGGCCCGCTGCGCTCCTGCACAGGCTTCTTCACCGTACGACGTGCCGCGCGATTCTGCGCCCGAGAGGGAGAAGAAAAACGCGTCCGGGGGCCCCACGCACACGCACTCACGCAGTCCTGCCCACGTACGATGACGGCGGCGGCGGCGGCGGTGGCGGTGGTGGCGGCGACGGCGGCGGCAGCGGCAGCGGCAGCAGCAGCAGCAGCAGCAGCTACGGCTACGGCGGCTATGCACCGACACTGCCGGCGGTGGGGGCACGGGAGGGGAGAGATAATCGAGATGGGGCCCGCGGTCGTAGGCCATTTCCTGGAGGGGGAATAAGGGCGGCGAGGGACGACGAGTGCGTACGTAGTGCGCATTTTTGCCCCCCGCCACGCGCGCGCTCCAAATGTCTCGACGGGAGAGCGAGAGAGCGAGCGAGTGAGAGCGAGTGAGAGAGAGTGAAATTGGGCGAAAGTGGACACTTAGTGCAATTACCGAGTTGGCAATGCCGTCGTTTTTCCTCTTTAAGGTTGCCCTGGCGCTACGGGCTATGCAGCGATCGGCTCGCTAAATTGACTGTGATTTGCCGAGTCGCTGCGAAACAAAGAGTTTCGGGGCTTTCGGTTATTGGAGGCTATTATTGGCCGAGGTGAGAGGAGAAGCCGAAATGGCGTTTATCCGGGCAGTCGAGCCGAGGAGACTTTTTTTTTTTTTCAAGCGCTCGTCTCTCGAGGCTCGAGTGTCCTTCGAGAGGGCTGCGAAGGTCGAAAATCTCGGGACTTTGTCATAAGACCTTTGAATCTATGACAAGAGAATAGTAATGAGAAATAGCGCCCAAGTGGGCTTTGGCGTCGGCAGGAGAGTGCAGTAGCCAGAAAAGGAAATAGAAACGCATTCGAGGAATACCAATGGTGGCAGGTTTCTGAAAAATTCATTGTTTTGTCTGCCGAACGGCAATAGAGGAGGACGGGAGTAAAAACAAAAAAAGTGCCCGTAAGCTGACAACGCCGCGGAGTCGTGTAATATTGTTAGTCAATTTCACAGTGGACGGGATTAAAGCTTGGTTGACCTAGAGGTGGATCGGTTATGTCCGGAAGGTGAGTGTGTGTGGTGTTTATACTCGGGGGAATACGCGATATACGACAGATAAGTAGCATAAATAAAAACACGTGCAGCGGGAGAAAAAAGAGCGGTGCCGCCGCGAATGCGTTGCGCCTCTCTTCTATCTGTGTTTATGTGCGGACGCGCGCTTGTGCGTGCGTAAGACAGAGAGAGAGAGAGAGAGAGAGAGAGTGGGAGAAAGATATGCACGTGGGCTCAATGCACTTCGCGCGAGAATATCTTTGCGGCGATGAGGCATCCTCCGCCTCCTCTACCCCACACCCCCTCCGCCATCGTACCGCCACCACCCACCCCCCTCCCTTCCCGCCCTCTTTCAACTGTCAGCCTTATTTCTTTTTCAACCCATCACGCGCGCGCATGTCTCCCTGCCTCACCCCTCGGCCGCACTCCTCCCGACGAAGGTCTTCTCGTACTTCGTACACACACATGCATTATAGCCCGGCGGTGTTGTTCTCCGGCCGAAGCTCGTTTGCCTCTTCGCTCGCCGTGCATCTCGACTACGCGGAACACCGGAGAAAAAGAGAAAATCGGCCGAGAGCGTCGCTCCCTCTCTATCTCTCTGTGTACGTGCGTGCGAGGGAGATGGAGTTGGAGTTGGAGTAGGAGGCTGGACACCGGCTACTTTGACGATTAGTTTAGCATTTAAATCGATCATTTTCCCTTTAGCGTCGGCGGTATTACGGGGCGCATTTTATACGTACGGTGAGCGACGGAGATGGAGAGACGGAGTGCATAACGAGGGCCGCGGTGCTCTCCCCCCCCAACCTCTTTCCACTCCCTACCGCGACCCCCACTTTTTATTTTCCCTTTTTTTGCTCGCCGACTTTTTAATCTCGCTCTGCTCTCCTCATTCGCGAGACTCAAAATGTAATCTCGATAGTATTCCAAGCTTATATTTGGCTCGCGCGGCAATTGTATATCGGTCTCGATTAGCATTGAAACTGCATCGTAACGAGTGATAATAAAGCTTTAATGATTTGCTCCTTTCGATTTTTAGTCCCTCGGACCGCGACCGCCAACCCCACGCTCTTAATTAATTAATTGCGACCTTCGTTGCGGCCTCGCGGGTGAGACGAGCCGCCTCTCCTCCCAACCCCCCACCGTCCCAGCCACCCTACAACTCGTCGACCCACTCGATCATTATTAAATCGCTAGTGTAATAATTGACAAATGCAGAATGTTCGCGGTAACGAGGCACTTTATTCGCAAACTATGAAGAAGCACTTTACATAAATTTCACAAACCTGCCCTCGCAGATCGATCCTCCGCTTACATACAAACCCACCATCAAAAGGCCACTGTCCCTAAGAAAAATTACGGTTATTAAACTCGGCAGGATCCTCATTTGCTTCCCCCGGGTACTTGGATCTGGGCTTGAAGGGAAGTTGAGCCCCAACAAATCGCGAGCAACTCGAATCGACAGATTCAAACCAACAGCTTCCTACCTCGTCCAACCATCTCACCACACCCTCCTCTCAATCGCGACTCTAATCCCGAGCCCGAAATGCCCAGCACAGTGCACCGCCCCACTTGCATCATCAAATTGACCGAGCGCTCCCGACTTCTGCACCCCACCCCACCCCACCCCACCCCCTTCCAGCAGCCATCGCGGGTCCGCTCGTTGGAGTAGTCGCGCGGGAGGCTTGGCGCCGAGGTCGAGCGATGGGCGTCGCTAGGACAAGTCGCAAGAGATCGGGCGTAATAAGTGGTGGGCGAGGCGCCGTCGTCACCGCGCGCACCGCAATTATCTCCTTTCTAGAGCCGGCGAGTCGCTCGCTCCTCGGCTCTCCCTTTCATACAACACAAAGATGGAAATGTCGCTTGGCGTGCGCATTGGGTGGGAGGCAATTTTTATGTGACGGAAAGCCGCGGCGGGGACTCGTATCTCGCTCTAGGGCTCGAGATCACCGATCTCTTTGAGACACGTCCCCCTTACGTAATCCCGAGGTCGGGGGCCGGGCCGGCAGTATGTGGGTCAGACTTAATATGAATAAAGAAGCGTCAATGTGGCTTGGCTGGGGGCGTCGTCTCTCCTTCGGCAGCTCCTCGTAAAGTAGCGTCGGGGCGGTAGGGCGCCGATTCGATGAATAAAAGGAGACGGATAAGTGGCTCGCGAGAGGTCCGTGGCTCCAGTGGCATCCTTATCGCTCGTACGCAGCGCCAAATCATCTCGAGGACTTGGCGCGCATATCAGGCTGTGGAAATCCAGTCGGCGCCGATAAAGCGAGAGGGGAACGGCGATCGCGAAGGCGCGCGACTATTCCAAAGACACGCGATAAGTTTTCGCTTGTGGACTCGCCGAACACTCGCTCGCGCGTCTAGGCGAGTCACGCGCTATCTCGTGCGAGCTTCGGCCCCCTTCCTCTCCTCGCGCGGTATCGGCGAGAGCCGCAGATTGCCGGCGAACAACAACAACGCGTCGCTCCTCACTCGCCGCGCTCTTCTTCTTCTTCTTCTTCTTCCTCATCTTCTTATGCGGAACAGAAGTCCTCGGCAATGGCAGTCGTTGTCGTGAGATTGTTTGTCGAGCGGACATTGTACCGTGGCGCGATATTTATCTGGGGCTGCGAAAGATCGCGAGGCCGATCGGCGACTCGCAATTACGAGGGCGAAAACGGGATTTAAGGAAAGCGCGCGCGCGCTCCCCTTATTTGGGGCGCCGTGGGAGTCGCGGACTCGGGGATAATTGAGAGGGGGAAGGTGGGGGACTGCGAGGAATCGCGTCGACTTGGCTTGGAGCGAGGGTATCGGCGCCGCGAGGCGCTGCGATCCGCCAGACCTTTAGCCGGGAGGCTGAGTCATTGCTGATAAGATGCGCTCGCTCGAGCTCGCGGAAGTTTTGCTGGCGAGGTGGACGTTGGCCTGGCCGATGATGGTCAGGGGAAGGGAATTTCGACTGAAATGTCGTTGATTTTGGAGCTGCGGGGGTTGGTGGGGGTCCAGTCGTGTTCGACTCTCCGCAAGCATTATCGGCCGGATTTGTAAAAGATCGTGACAAGCGGTTGCGTGCGCGTGTGCGCGTGTGCGAACGCGCGCGAGCGATTGGCGTTCGTGCCGGTCGTCATTGGAGGAGATGTAATTTATCGAGTCGACTGGCTTGTTTGTAGAACTTTGAATGATCGGTGCACGTGAAGTAAGAGGATTTAAGGCGAATTAAGTGGGGGAGGAGCTCGGCACGCGTATTATCAACGTTATTTACATTATTTGAATGACAATCCGGGGTTAATTTTTAGCGCGCGTGCGCATAGGAATTGAGTAGTAAGTTGCTCACTATCGTCTCTTTTTCAAGGATTAAAACGTGAAATTCCTCATTACCTCCAAGGCGGAGAAAAAGTTAAGAACACTGGAGGTAGGATCAGTTGGTCGATATCTCAAATGCTATCTTGAATAATCGCTTATTATTGGCAGAATGAGCTTTTCTTCTTAGCGATAATTAAACATTGCGCTTCTCTCGTTTTTCTCCCAAGCGCTTACAGATAATCGCCTCGAGGATGATTTTTATAGTTTCGAATGAAGTAATTTAATTCTATTCGGCTAATTTCGAGGCTCGCCGTCTACATTATCCATAATGATTAATGGCCGGCAATATTAAGCATATGGATGTAGATATTTTTTGTTGAAAAGCCATTGCCTTTATTTATTGTCCATCGAACAAAGTTGAGGCTCGCCGCGCGCCTATCGTTATGCGTATTGTTATGCCTAAATAATCTACAATTTACCTAAATAATCGACAATCTACCTCCGTACTACGACAGGTATTCCGGAAAGAAGACGTGCCGGCAATTTAAATTCGTCGATAAATGTGCATTTAATATGTAGTGCAGTTATGTCGCCAAAGGAATAAGAGATTTTTGCGCGTCAGCTGAAGGCCAAGAAGTGAAGCCCTTTTATTATTAATTGTATCTTTCTATTTGTGCTAAAAACGGTTAATGGACGGGGGGCATTGAATGCGAGGCGTTCATTATACTTTATTGGAGGTGAAATTCTCCATTTCATTAATAATCCACGCTATATATTACCGGGGGACTACACATTCGCCGTGTAATTTTATTTATTGGAAAGCAATTACAATATTACAATATTTTCAGTCATAATGAAATGTGCGCGGCGAGCGAGCGAGCGCATTCAATATTTAAATAATGTATTACTACTCACCCGTATAAATAATTAATGCAAACAGTCTTGGACGTCTACTTACCTGAAACATAAAACAACAATAATTATACTTATAATTCAATGATTTTTAGGCATAAAGGGGCAGGCAATAATGAGCGGCCTCGTCAAGCCAGATGAAGATTATTTAAATTATTGCCGCGGAGTGAGTGCATAACACGTTTCCTTTAAATTGCTTTCTTTTACAATTTTTAGAGGCAAGAGGCAACAAATGACAAATTGCACTCCCTATCGGGCACGCATAAATCATCACAAGAAATTCAATTGAATTGCAATCCCGGTGTTTCCCATGTTTTCGCGAAAGTACACAATTCCAGAGCCGAACGAGATGCAAAAGGGGCTGAAAAACGTGAATTATTGAAGAGATTGCACACGTGACCGGCTCGAGCTCACTCTTGAGGCCCACGTGGGAAACTATCCGGAAGAAATCCATCGAGAAAAACAAGACATCCTCAAGTGCAGTCTGTATTTTCTCATCCTGTCAACTCTGGCGCTACCTTGTAACATTGGCTCGGGCGTCGGCAAAAGAAGGAGTGGAGAGAAAAAAATTAAGTGGGACGAAGCAATGAACTTGGAAGCAGGTAACAACATTTTACGCGATTTTTCATTCGCCCCTCCCCCCACCCCACCCCCACCCTCCACCAATCCACGAACTTTTCCGGGGGAACTCGTCGTGGGTTCGTTAGAAAAAAAAGGAAAAAAAGGGGGAAAAAAAAAGCCGCATCTCGAGAGAAAAAAAAAACAACAACAACAACAAGGAAAGGCAGAGGAAAGG
>JAPYYT010004330.1:0-10162 GCA_030522565.1 Ceratosolen corneri | reverse complement strand
GCGCGCGCGCGCCCCGGACGTACGATTAGGCGAGAGGCCAAAAAGTTTCCTCCTCTCCTGTCGCGCGCTCAATTAAATTGCGGCCTCCAGGTCGCCTGTCGACCTCTAGCGGCGGCAACCTCAGGCGGTCCGGGCACGGAGGAGTACCGACTACGAAGCCGACACGACTCGGATAAAGCAGACGCGCTACTTTTGACTTTCGCGCCAACGACTCCAAGGTCAGCTCATATTGCTCCAGGCAGAGCAACGGGACACATTGTGCACGTCTCATCCTCCCTTCCCAACTCTCACTCTCTCACACACGCGCGCGCGCGCACAATGGCTCGCGCGAGCAGCTCTCATCTCTCCGAGCGCAGAGATTCGAGTTCGGATTTGAGTTGCTCGATGCGAGCGTTGCGCCCGCTTAATCATGAAATACGAGTGATTTTGCGCAAAATGAGATTCGACCTCATTGTGTCCAATTACCGGGAGAAAAAGAGCTGAATTGAACTGACCGTGTTACCACACAGTTTTCATTCGAGGCAATGCTTTGCCATTTATCCACACATTGCATTTGCCAATACTGTCAATTACACGTATCCACGACGACTCCCCAATATTTACGCTAAAATCACCAATGACTATCTTATAAGGGACGACACGTTTTTTTTACACGCCTTAAGTAGATGAAATGTCATATGTGTGTCGTCGAAAGCAGCGCGAGAGACAATGAAGGAGCAGACTTTTGTCTCGGCATGAGCGTAAAGGAGCATTTCAGCAAATATTGACTTTTGCGGGAACGAGTTGGCTGGCGCGCTGGCACGTCGACATTGAGATTGAAAGTCAAGATGAATAGAGCGAAAGAAGACATTGATCGAAGTAAGCAATGAGCGGCTGCTTAATACGCGCGCACGTGGACATTAATTCGAGGGCGAGACACGGGGGATGTGAAGCTAGAAAAAAAAATCTGGCTTTAACTGTGTGGTGCAAAGTGGGGAGGACAGCGAATGGTAAAGCGGGCATAATATATGTAAATACTTTAATTGTTGAGTATATTCATGGCAGTGGTTTCACCGCTAATGGAATCCGAGCGGCGGCAACTGCAGCAACGGCAACAACAACAACAACGCCAATAGGAAAACAATTACAGGTCATGTCCGTTTTTCGCGGGCACTTAGGCACGGGCGTATTTAGATGGGCAAGTGATTATCGTCGCGCCATTACTAATTGTTCATGACGAGGAGTAAAATCTTATTATTTACAGAATATCTCACTTGTCCTAAATGGGACGCTGGGAAAATTTGAAATTTAAGCGTGAATAGTGGATAGATTCGATGTTGGCGTGCCTGGCTATCAACAAAAACCAAATTTGCACATAATTTTCGACAAGAGACGAATGACCGCGACCGAATCACATTGCATTCCCTTCGTGTGCAATTCGTAGGCTTCCTCTGGACTTGGAGGAGGCAGTGCCACGCGAGTGGGAATGGGAATGGGAGTTTGCGGATCACCAGTTTGTGTTTGTGGAAAATGGCTCTCTCAACATTTTCCCTCGCGTTTGGTTTATGACACTCAAGTACCAGTTTGCGAATTTACTCGCTTACGGATCTGCTCTAGTTAGCCAACGTACGCGGTGCTGTAAGTTTTGGATTTGCGGTAAGCGGAAACTGGCGTGGCCGGGGCGTGTGGCGTCATTACAATTTTTGCCCCACTTCAATCAAATATTAATGGCGTGGGTTTGAAATGCAGGGAAATATTAATTACGGTTGCACAATCATTTTATGCGAGTCGCGATGTGAGTCGCGATATAGAAGCGGAATGAAACTCAAATATCATTTGAAATTAATACCGCGATTGGAATACAAACATATCTCCGAATGTTGCTTCTAAGGACCAAGATTTCATTTCAATTCGCGATTTTTCGCGTACATCGTCGGTTAATTGCATTGGATATGATATGGCTACTTTTTTTTCCTTTTTTTGTTTGCTGTCTTTTACGTCGTGGTTGAAATGCTCTAAAATATTATATACGCAATGTGTGCTCATTGATATTAAAATTTATACATCAGACGTACATTGCATCCCAACCCATCAACATCACCTATTTCAACATATGGACAGTTAGTTTATTCCTTTTTCAGAAACTCAATACATATTTCGCGCGCAGGAAGGAAGAAAAAGTCGTCGACCCATTATTTAGGCGAACAATAAAGGCCCGACTAGCTTTCATATTATATTTTTACTTTTTACACGAGATTTGTTTACTTCGTTATTGCTTTTCCTTACTTCGCACTACAACTCCCGTCTACCTGTCTTTTTTCTTTTAGTCAGAGGATTAGATTGGTCGATGTAGATTTTCTATTCACGATCGAGCGTACGTTTACTGAAATCTCTTTCATCGGCATATTCGTTCGATTTTATCTATTTGATTTTATAAGGGAAAAAAAAGCCGTTGCGTGTCAATGTGCTCGTTCAATATAAATATAATTCTATGAATTATAAATCTCCGACATCTACATCACTCTTGGCATCATTAAACTGCATGAAACGGCGATAAATGCTTCGTGAGTATTTGTTTAATGTAACGAAGAAACTTCTAATTGCTCTGGAATTAAATTAACGAATATCTTACTAAATTAATTATAATCTCCGCGTAATTATTGCATTAAATTTAATTACTATTCCATCTGGTGATTATCTGTATTTGTTGTACGCTCAAATGATGCTCGCTAAAATTCTTTTTACCATCTTGAATTGTACTCGTGATTGTTATTGTTACTTGAGCGACCAAAGCTTTGCCGTAGCTCTTAATCGTTTAAACAATGAAACACGCAATTCACTGCCATTTGAGCTGATTTTTGTCCGGATGCACCATTAGGTGATTGATCTTATTAGTTCGCGACATTTTAATTAATTCGCTTAAACGTAAATTAAGGAAAATCCATCCACTTTCTCGCCACATACATCATCAACGAGCCACACACCAGCAGATTGAAGTTTACTCGCTGGATAATAATTGATATTGACTATGAAAGTCAGTTTTATAATAAATTAACGAGATGTAGAGTGACTTTCGGCGATTAAACCGTCATACGAACACACACACACGCGCGTGTTTTAACACAGACGAATAATAAAACAGTTGGGCTACGGGAGCATTCGAATACGAGTCGTAAAACACTGTGGCTCAAAATCACTTTAACTAAGCGTTAAGCGTTCCAAGCCTTTAGGACGAAACAAAAAAGCACCCCCCAAACGCGCCCATTGTCGAAAAGTGGTATTTTCGTCAACCGCCCTCTTCGCCCCTCAAAAATTCGCGAACAGCCCATTAATCACTTTGGCTCAACCCCTTCCTTTCTCCGTGATTCGGTCCTCCCAAATACCAAAGGATTTGAAAAATTTAGCCGAGCGCGCACAGCCGAGCCTCCCGTGACGACGGCAATTCCAAAACCGCGCCACCGGCCTCCACTTCTCTCTCCCCCCCACCCCCACCTCCCAACCCCCCTCAGCCGCACCACTTCGTCTCGTGTCTTTGCCTTTTCATCCGCGGCTCTCCTCCTTAGCTCATCATCAAGCGAGAAAGCAAGTCGCGAAAGGGAGAGTATCCTCAAAATAATCCCGCGAAATACACTTAATATAGTCGGGGCCGCCTTCCTGCTCCGACTCGTAAATCCTACGCCGCACGCCTACGAAGCCGAGCAGCTCCCGTCCTCCATTTACGGAATCTTGTCACCGCGAGAGATGACATTCGGATGAAGATCTCGCGACCTACGCGCTCCTTTCTCGTAATTATGCTGCGGCATATTGCCGGACTCGCATTGCCGGACACGACGAGTTTTGCCGGCCATTGGCAATATTGCGGGGGTGGATTATTGTGGCTGTGTGTTGGGCGTTATAGTGGCGACATTATTAGGCTTTCTCGTCGGGCACGCGTTGCAAAATATATAAAAACAAATTTATCGCCGGGGACAGCGGACGTTTTGCGGTACTCGGCTCTCTTTTCCCTTCGAAATGTGTATTATATATGGACAGGTAGCGGCTGGATCTTGGCTTTTTAAGAGGACGGCGGGAGCGAGATCGTGGGATTAAGGAGTTACGGCGGTGTTGTATTAAATGAATTTACAAATTGAAATTCGATATTGCTGCTCGAGTCGTCGGGAAGAGGCTTCGAAAGATTTGAATAGATAAGGATAGAAGAGAGAGACCCCTTTCTTTAACGAATTTCAGCCTGTATTTTATTCATCGTACGAGCGACTTTTGAAGCGACATTTTGAGTAATCGTTACTCTCGAAAATGATTATGTGCATGATGCGCATGCAGGTAGTGGCCAAGGCTGCTCCTTCCGCATTTGTTTTTCGCGCAATGAAATTGACGGTCTTGGATTTCTTAAATATAAATTACAATATTTTGTTTCTTTCGCGAAACTTATTTCCAAATGACTCTACAAACGGGAATATAAAGCGCGCTGTCACATTATTGAGCAATCGTATGACATAGGAAGATTAGTATTTCTCGATTGATCGAGAAAATGTCATAAGCGATCGTGTTTCGTATTATGGATTATTTCTTAACAAAGAATGTCCTATTTTCAATGAGGATAATTAAGTATCGGGCATAATCAGGAAAAAACATGTATTATTTATGTGGTATCGATCAACCTATTCAAGCAATCGTTCTCCCTATGACTTTTATCGCTAATTTACAAACTGAAGCCTTTCAAATTATTTTGCCCACATTTTATATACGCAATTTATATAAATATGCCCAACATATTATCCACCATCCTATTGAATTCTTGAAAATTGTAGCCCTCGTTCCAATAATATTAATGTCAATCTCATAAACATTATTATCTGTCGCCGCTTCCACGTATAAATTATTCGTAGAGCAAAAATTAAACTTCATTTTCCGCTCGAGGGAGAAGCGCAATATTGTCCAAGGTGTAATTCATATAATTTCATAAGGGACTTGGTACGATAAAGCGCCCTGTGGCCTCACTTATTATAACGGAGCTCGGCTCGCAAACTTAATTCGCGAGGAAATCAAATGAAAATGTCGTTTTTGCGGATGACAGTAGAATTGCAGGTGACCTTTTGTAAGCCAATATGGATAAAAGCGTAGGATAAAGACGTATTCTGCGTATGAATGAGAATACGAAACGGATTTGGGAAGGGAATAGGAGCCGCTTGTCAGGGGCGGAGCAAGAAGACGGACGAGTACGCGAAATATGAATCACTCGGCGGTATGTAAGTCAATATCGTTCCGAGAATCTCTTGCCGAGGGGAGAGTAGTTGGTATTCAATTAGAGAAAAGGGGGGGCCCGATAAGGCCAAATGACTCGGGTTGCCGTCGCTTGGGCTGAGATACGAGAGCGCAAATAGACCAGGACTAACAAAAAAAAAAACACGGGGCAATGACAAAAGGGATGTATGCGATCGACATTACCAATGGCACAAGTACACATTCCGAAATTCCAGATGCTTTATGGATGTCGGCGGCGTGCAATTCGGCTTAGTCGCCCTATTATAATAGGAGGGAGGTCGAGTAAAGAAAGGGAGCGCTTATTGCTGCATTGCTGCAACGCAAATGAATTATCAATTGGCCATTTGCTGTTACTCAGAGACGAGAACGTAGAGCAGGCGTCGGATCGATAAGGTAGGGAACGCCTAGGGCCGTGGTATCCCTCGTTTCACCTTGCACTAGCATATAGGATTCCTACATTGCCGACGTCGCCTTTTATCGAGCAACTAGCACTAGAGTTTCGTCATTGGTTGCCACTTGATTAAAGCTAATCGAAGTGCCAGCATGTCGGATGGGGGCGTATTACTAAAATACGTGCCATATTTTTTGCTGATAAAATCTGCACTAGAAATTGTTGGGAATCAGAATGAAAGGGGCCATCGCGTCTCCTCCACGGTAACTGTATTATATGCTTTTCTGCTTTTAAGATAATTTGTATGCAAGATAACAATGAAGAGGTTGGGATGTGCGTGCTAAAGATGGTAAAGATACGCCTCGAATATTCTTATTAATTTTATAGAAGGAAGTTTTACGGATTTTCTCGCTTCACTTTGCTTTCTTATTTATGTAGCTAGGAAATCCTCGCCGGTAGCGTACGCTTTCTAAGATCTTAATTAATGCTCATTGCTCTAAGACTTTATAAATAGTAATTAGGGGGAGCTCGTAAACCTGTCGGCAGCAACTAAACTAACGCTGGATCACTGACACGAGTCAACCAAATTTTCTTATTATTACAACCAAGTGATATTTTTTGACTTGATATAATATATGATATCATTCAACTCGCCCCCTCCCCCCCTTCGCCCCACCACGCGCAAACCCCATTCGCAATTCACTCGGCATTCTACTCGCTCTCTTTTATTTGCTCTTCCCATCCTACTCGCACTCTTCTAATTTCACAGCAAAAGCGAGTTACAAGCTTATTTATGGTGTAATGAAAAACTCTCGACATAACAGTGGAGAGCTAAGTAACGTCATAGACGTGAATAAAGGACAAGGCAGTGGCTGGGCTGGGTTGAGGAAGGGGGGGGGGCCGCCGCAAAATGATCCTTTCAGCCTCGTAAAGAAGAGCCTCAGTGAATAAAAGACTTTTTGCAAGCGATCGCGCCCGCTTCCGACGGGCCTTATCGCGGTCGACCGGACGACGGCGTCGCGTCGCCTTCCTGATAACGGGGGACGCCTCCGTCGGGAGGAATAACGACCGACCGCCCAGCGTTTTTGGCTCCGTCTTCTTCGCTCGGACTTTTTCAACAAGTAATTGCGATGCCGAGTCGACCTTTTGCCCGAGGGCTTATACCTAAATCATGAGAAACGACCAGGAGCTTAAAGTTTGAATTATACGACGATAAGAGGCGTCATGTTATTTTACACAATATTCATTACGTTGTGCCCCACGCACCTTGGATCGTCTATTTGTGCGCTCGATCTGCTTCTCCTTTAATAACAATTGTCCTTGTAGTTAAAAAACTTTATTATTTGCGACAATGTTAATAGGCTCTGTGATAATTCAGCATGAAATGTCGAGTGGATGTGACCGAGAGTCTGCTAATTATATATGAGTAATAAAGTGCGAAATGAGTGTGTGGAATAAATGATTGGACTGGATAAATTTGGGATTTGACTCGGGCTTAGTGTTCGTAATGTCGTCAATTTTTCATAATTTGCCATTATAATGTATGCTTTAATAAAATTTTATAGATTCTGAAGAATATGGGGTGGCTTAATGTATTACATAATTAGCAGTAAATACGATATTTTAATGAGTAATATACGATATTTCTTTATTCCACTCCATTAGAGATTTATTAAATATACGTTGAAATGCTCAAATGCATATTTACTCATTTTTACTTTACTAATGTGTGGACATGGACAATTTTTCAGATAAAAGACGTGAAAAACTTTTCTTAAATATATATCGACAGACCTGCATGAACATATATTTGAGCATAGGAAAATGAAATTAGTCTTTTTACACACACATATATATATATATATAGATATATATATATATTTAAAGATAGTATTTTAAAAGATTTACGATTGAAGTCGATGAAAGTTGGTACACATCCTGTTATTTTGGTTCATTGAACTTTTCTTTTGTATCGTTCATTGTGTCCTCTTTTGTACTTTAAACTTTATCGTTTGCTTAGATAAATTCAAGTAATTATTATTTTTAAAGTTTCTTGACGTGAATTCGACTTAATCGGAGCATCACGAAGAACATAAATAATAAAACAACTATTGAACAAATATCGATTGTGGCTTTACATCGATGTGAATTTACATCCAGTACTTTGTAATACAAATGCATCTTAACAGCATTTTAGCAAAGTCGAATGAATTACAAGCGAGCAGATATACATAATAAAAGTAGTGAGAATTTATTATCAATTTTGTAATTGCAAGAGTGCTTAGCGCTAAACTCTTGTGGCAACGAGCGAAAGCTTCTCTCGTTTCGGTTAATAAGTTGCGAATGTCCGTGTACCTTGAAATGAATGAAATGAATATGCTACGTTAAATATGCTAAAGACTGGGCAGATTGTTAGCGCTGTAAGCGCAAGGGACAATAAAGAGAGGGAGCAATCGAGAACGTATGTGCGAGCATGCCTGCTTACAATTCGTATGTAACGAGCGTGAAAGTGGAGGGAGCATTTTCAATTTCGGTGAAAACGAGCAGCTGGCCGCGCATCGATAAAGTAGATTCCGTCCATTAAAGCAATCGTGGAGGCACTCAGCCAAGAATAAATTGAGCATAAATCGTGGGCTGACAGAGCAGCCGAGGCGTAGGCAAATGCACAGCTCTTCCATGCTAATGCTTGGGAGCTGTCGTTCACGGGGATTAGGTGCGCACGCCTAGGGTGCACATCTCTATTTGGCGGGGCCGAGTGCGGGAGATAAAGATTTGCAACCCTACCTGCTTGGACCGTGAGGAATTGCTCGAGCAAGTTCGGCGTTGGCGTTTTAACGGGGCGGAGTATGCCGACGTGGCGATGAAACGTGGGTGGGGCGGCAGAGGGGCGTGGGTGGCGGCGGCGGCTGGGAGGGCGGGAGGAGGTGGAGAGCCGAGGACGCTCGGCCACGTGTTCGGGAGAAAAGCCTCCCGAGGATTCTCGTAAACTTTTAACTGCCCCCGCAGTGTGCCATTTCTTTCGTAGGCCAGCAGTCGATGAGTATTTATGTAATTCTATTGCGTGGCATATCCCTTCAACTTCCGGGCGGCTCAGGTGTCGCTATTGCCGACACGAACAATAATTTTAATCGACAATTGTAATTGGCAAATGAATCGCACAGCTTCTAATGATCGTTCGGAGGCCTAGCGATGTCGGTTGAATTTATTTTTCAAGTGAACGGAAGTCGACTATCTATCTACTCTGTCGGCCGATTAGAGCAACAATAAAATATTTCTTGCTCAATAATGCGATGGCCACTCGAAGCCCCAGATTTTTATTCATTTACCATCTATTTATTATTTAGTGGCAATGTCGCTTGCCCTTGGCTTCAGCAAACAAACAAATAAGCAAACAAACTAACGACCCCTTTTTATCACGATGCCTCTCCATTACCAGCTGTGCTTTTGTACTTTATTCTTAGGGAAATTATCGCTCGGTCGTATTCCTCGCTGGGATTCTCCGCAAAATTCCTCCACCGATGCCCACGTATGCACATACAATGGATAAATATTGGAATAAATAAGCGTAAATTTTTCAATGCCGATTGAGCGAATCTCCCCCCGTTACTGCTAATCCATAAGAATTTGGCCCCAAATTGGGAATTCGCAATAATGATTGCGAGGCTGCGACACCGAGGCAAGGAATAATCAATTGAGAAGCTTGAATGCCGTGGCGAGGCGGCAGCTCCCTTCTAAAAAGAATGCCAGTACAAAGAGAGTCGGGGGCTTGCAAAACAAGAGGAATTGGTAGGAAAAGGCGACGAAGCCGAAGAGTCTGGCTAGCGCTAACCATTTATTTCCCCTTTGATCGTCACACGGACGAAAGCGACGGTCCACGTCGGGAAACAACTGGCCGAGTCAGCCGACACATTACGGCATTGGGACATTAGAGGCGAGCGTATCTCTAAATCTACATTCATGGCGCTAAAGCGGGGCCCCCTGCCGCACCCGCCCACCCCGCCCCCCTGGCAAATCGTGCGGTAAAGGCGGTTGGTTAGTTTTGCCGCTGGGCTTTATCGCGCTCGGAAGCGCACGACCGGAAAGATCCGAGCCACTCGCATTTCACAGCCGATGCGCCGAGGCTCCCGTGCAGCAGCCGGACCGAAAATAAGTGCCGACGTCTGGGCGCGCACTCGGCGGCCTCGGTGGTTAAGGGGGAGGGGGCGGGGAGGGTGGCGGTGGCAGCGGCAGCAGCGGGAGCAGAAGCGGCAGTAAGTAGCAGAGGCAAAGTAGCGCTCGGGGGATCCCTTTTTTCTTCGGGGAGTACGCAAATAGGCGGGAATCCTTGAGGGCGGACGGGGTGCGGGGCGGGTTTATCAGCGGTTAAGGTCGTCCGCCCGGCAATAGCAACGAAAAGAAGAGCGGCGTGCGCTTGCTCGTTGTAAAGGCGCTTTGCAAAAGTCTCGAGGCTGCCTCTTGCGGGTTATACGGGCTGCAAGCCTCGTCTAATTTTATCGACGGGACTATTATAATTCGTGCGGCCGCCAGCTT
>JAPYYT010004329.1:0-20053 GCA_030522565.1 Ceratosolen corneri | reverse complement strand
TCGCTCCGCAATCACTCCCCCACCGCCCCCACCGCCACCACCCCCACCACCACCCAGAACTACTTAATTGAATTAACGAAGGGAAAAAAGGCTGGAGCAAGTACTGCCAGTGCTGCACGCATACGGATGAGCGCGCGTTCGTATGCAGGCAGGCACACCCACCCACCCACCCACCCATCAAGATGTCGGGAGAGAGAACGGAATGGGCTTTCCGAGATCTTGGGCCGATTGCAGCTGAATCCCGGGAGATTAATGCGTGCGAATGAAAGTAGGGAAGTAAAAAGAGTAGGACGACGGCTGACAAACCAGCGCGCTCGTGTATTTGCGCTTTGTATATAGCGAGTAATGGGTACGCTTCGAGCGTTTAGCTCTCGCGGTAATAAAGTAAAGTGGCGTATCGGCTTTTCCTCGAATTTCCACGAGTCCGCGTGGTCGCACCGGTCGCCCGGTCGCGAGCTAAAGGAGAGCAGAGACGCTCGCACCAAAAAGCCCGTTGGAGCTTGGCCGATGCCATATCAGGAAGACATTGGCATTATTCTGGCGAGACGCGGGAAGCGCGTACCCACGTACGTCACTCCGACACTTTTTGCCCTCCCAGTCTCTTTTTTGCCGTGGCAGAAAAGTCGGGCAGCAGCGAGCGCGGCAATGTCAAGGGAGGCTAATGACTGGTTGGCCGTTTTTTTTGAAATGGCACACCGCATTGTTTCATCGTGAAACTCAATCCCAACGATTTTAGAAGCCAAATGCTCCGCTAGCTCCGCGCCACTACATGGTAATCGTACGCGGAATCGATGGATTAAAAAGCGCACCGATAATAAACGTCCACTGCGGCGAGCCTCGCCATTGTGATTGTTATTGTGATGCTTGGCACCTCGGCGGGCGAGAGTGGGGTCGGGGCTGCTCGGCCGCCGAGTACTCGGAATTTTCAGGATAATGCGCTGCGCCAATTGAAATCGAATGTATTTAATTTGCAGGACAATGCGCTTAAAGGCCGAGGAGCATTGAATTGAATTATGAGAGCGTCCTCTGGAATGTTGGCGCTCGAACGCTCAGCGGCTCTCCGCAATATTACGGTTAGGCGTGAAAAAATAAAACGACAACGACAACGACAACGACAACGACAACGACAACGACAACGACAACAACGACGACAACAACAACAACGACGACAAAGCATTGGCAAAGGGCGAATACTCGCACGGGGACTCGCTGCATCCGCCTGTCACGACTTATTTCACGTTCAATTAGCCGTCGCGGCCCCTTCCAAACATCGGCTGCCGTGTGTCGCCCAATTCCCCTCGTGCCCCCCACCCCACCCCTTAAACAAAGACCATCATCCTGCTCTGTTTAATGCGAAAAGAGAAACTTTCCTTCCCAGCATAATGAAGTGATTTTGCGTTCGCTTGACCATATCAACTTGCCGGATGAATCAGTTGAGGAAACACGCCGCTTTAAAACATGATTAAGACGAAAATGACTGGCGCGTTTGTTTCTTTTTTTTCTCTTTCTTTTTTTTTTTTTTCATTACAATCGCCGGGGCATTATTTCCGGGGAAAAAAGGAGTATTCCTCGATATCTCGTATTATCGTGGCAGCCTCTAATGGCTAACCTTTTCTGCTATTACTCCATACAAAATTCTAACGAGCGCAGCTCCAAACACTTGCGCTTACTGATAAATGGGAGCAGAAACCAGTAGGCTAACACCTAACATTAACAAACAAACAAAAAAGGCGCTCGATTAATCTTTCGTCATTTATACGCGAGCGAGCGCGAGCGCGCGCTTAATTGTGCTTATGAAATTTCTCGAGAAAACTCATATACAAAGTTAATAATTATCGTGTTGTGTAGTGCCGATAATGATGATTGGCTCGATTTTTGCCCGCGATTGCGCGTGTGCGCGTGACACGTACAGCGCCAACACACCGACAGGCATGTGGCCGCGTATATACGACCGCCGGACTTGAATTATCTGTTTCAGGCAACGCTGATAAATTCAATTTAAAGTACCGTTCGTACGTATCTCCTGAAAAACAACATTCACACTGTTATTTTATGGTCTTTCATCATTATTGATGTCCTATTTTCTTATCGACGGAATTTTCTTTCTTGGCTTTCTTTCCCCTCCTTCTCATTCGTATGATTGAGCCTGCTGCTTTTAATACACACGCGCGCGCGCATATATATATATATGTATATAAATAAAGAGAGAGAGAGAGAGAGTTAACTCAATTTATATTTCTTACGAGTAAGTGAGAAACAAGATTAAGACGACAAGTGTCTTATGTGTCGCCAGAGAATATTCACACTAGTTGGCCATATTCTGTACAAAATGCATTATTAAGGTGTCCTTCTCCTTCTCACGTAGTACATCATTGACCTTCCCCTAAAATACCGTTATTAGATAATCGGGCATAGTATAATGCCTTTTCGTTTAATGTACCGTGGGTTTATCGATGTAGGACGCTGCAGTGACAAATGGCCGCTGAGCGCCTCAGAATTCCACTCTGCCGAGTCTAACCAACACTAATTCTTATTTTCGCCAATATGATTCAATCGAATTGTCGACGACGGCGCGCATATCGTTGCCTCCTCTCACAAAGACGTCGGCAACACGTCCAATTATCAATATTGCTCGGAGGGTCACTCCATTGATTATAAATGTCGGAATAAGTTATCGGCGCGCAAGTGCCAATACGTGTGCCCAGCCGTGTGTACGTAAGTTCCGCGAATTCGTCTCGCGCGAACTTCTCTCTTACGCGTACACGAGCATCCCATTGGCTTCGTTGCATGACCTCTCCAAGGTCGGCATGCGCTCTCAAATCCTCCGGAGATTACGCGTGCGCCGGCCAGCCATTGTTGAAAAGAGACGGGTGCCGGGACTTGACTTTCACGCAGGTTGACGCACGACCGATCGAGGCCGACGCCACCGATAGATAAGAGCATTTCGACACTTGGGTTACGACTCCTAGCGAATCGCCCCACCCCGCCCACCGTCCCCTGCTCTGCCCACTCGATCCAGCATTTAACGCACAAAGGCACAAACGCACAAGGCGGATAAGCACGAGGGGGAGATGAAAGTTGGCAGGCCTGAGCAGCCTCGTTCAATTCGACAAACTTGAGATGCAGCGCCGGCCCGAGTTGCGAAGCACCACTACGTGCATCACATCTACTATTCATTGTATATAGCGAAAGGTCATTATCACTTGTTGGGCAATTGGAAAGGAATTGTTGGGCAGGCGGAGAGTAGCGCCGGCTCTCGCGTTTCGCGCATCCGACGTCCAACTCGGGGCGGCAATCGCCCGAGTTATTTCGTCCTCGGCAGACGTTACTATTCATTTGCGTCGATGAGTGGTAATTGAGATTAATCGGCAGCTCGGCTACCGTCTGCGCTACCGTCAACTCCGCTTTCTTACGACGAATCACCGAATGTGCGAGTCTTCCTCGCCTACATCCCGAGATTATATAGGCAAGCATCGGTGAGAAGGACTTTTTTCATCGATCAGCCGCGAATCGAAGCGCTACAGACATTTTCTGGCCCGAGATTCTACTGGGGAGCAACATTGGCAGCGAGTTTCTCGTCGCAAAGGGACTCGAGAGTCACCCGTGTGTGCCTTTACCTCAGCTAAGTAAGAAATCAAGAGTCACGTGCTTCGAGGAATTTCTTGGCCTTGTCAACGCTCCCACTCTTCGTGGAACCGACTCTTCTTCTCTCATTGTCTCATCGGCTCCTCGTTCCTTTCTTTTCACCATTGCAATTAAAAATCCCTCCGACCCCCTCGCACTCTCTCTCTCTCTCTCTCTCTCGCACCACTTGCCCGAGATTCCACCCACTCGCCCTCGTAATTCCATATCCTTCTTTCTCTCCTTGGTCGCTCTCTCTCTCTCTTTCAATTCGCCACGCAAACGTCAAGCGAGCATTTTCAAAATACTCATTTTACGACGCCCCTACGTTCTCGAATTTTCCACGAACTCGCTCATTCGCCAAAATATATTGACATTTCGGCTGATTTCTGCTGACCATTGTCAACGAAAGAACTGGCACGAAGGCTACAAATGAGAGCAACATTAGCTCGACGTTTAGCGTCTCTCTCGTTTCATCGTCGTTGCTCGTTTTATTTTGAAAAGTTGCGGGATAAATTTAATTCAGACTGTCCGAAAAATCAATTAAAGTCTTTTATCCGGAAAAACACGCCACCATTTAATGGCTCAATAGCGAATGATAGTTCATCGATTAATACAATTCCGTTCCTTTCATTTGTAAATAGAACATAAAGATCATAATGATTGAGCAATAAAGTATAATTGTACCGCTCGATGTGTAGCAACATATTAATTTAAAGCTGATTGCTTCCTCGAGCATCGTACGATCATTATGTAATTTTTAACAATAACGACTTGATGGCGCGGCGCGCGTGCGAATAACGATTTTAAAGATATTTCATCGGAATAGCGTAACCCAGCTGATATTGGGATTTATCCGATCGATGGATTGAGTTGAAGACGCAATTGGTGGCAGAGTCGAGCGTTCTTCCTCCGCTTTCAATACAAATCCATACCTTCTCAGCATGAACCAAGGAACTGCGGAGCAACAGATTGAACCAACTATCCGGCTTTTAATCAATATCTTTCACGTTTATAGTCCCAACAGCCTCGAGTCTGTTTAATAAAAAGCCTCGACGCATAATACTCGATTGAAGATGTAGGAAGACTCGGAGGAAGTATGCCTAGCTGCGAATAAAAAAATCTCGGCATTGGAGGCAAGGGAGGCCAAGTGTTGAGGATAAATGGCATTGGATTTGGAATAACAGTCCGCGCTTCACGGGGATTCTCCGGACCGCGTTTTACCCTCCGACGTTTTACCCCAAGCCAACTTTGACTGCCAGGCCGTCCACTAGCGCGGCTTGGCTGGACTCTTGGAGCCGCGTTGGGCCCGTAGACGCAAAGTGGCAGTCGAGTACGGGAGAGAGGCGAGCGAGATTGGGAGAGAGAGCGAGAGAGAGAGAGGCCAACGCCCACGCAGTGCCCCGGGAGCATGGCGCCGTTAGGGAGTGTAAGGCCGGGAAGATGTCGCGAGCCGAGTCGCCGCCTCGCTGATGCTGACAATCACCGGGGTGAGCGATCGATGAACCGGCGTCGCCCACGCGTGCCTCCGCTCCAATTTACGTGTCGCCTTGAAAAGCGTTTGGCTACGCCCCGGCCGAGGCGCCATAGGGCCGCTAGTCGTCCTCGGCCATTGGCACTTTTATCGGCGACGAGGAGCACTCCCCAAGAGAGAGCCCCGAGACGCCCCGGAGTTTGGTAGTCGCCTGGTGCCCGAGGTCCGATCGCGGGGTCGAGCAGCAGCAGTGGCAGCCGCCCTTCGACGACGGCCAACAATGCCGCCGATCCTTTCTCGGTGGCCCCCGCATCAATACGAACGGACGAGACAGTCGAGGAGATGTCTGTGAGTCCAGGAGTCGCGAGCTCCAAGGCCAAATGTCGGTGGACTTGGAAGGAGTTCGAGCTGCCTGTTGCTAATTGCAGGGCGAAGCTCCAGACGGCCGGGCGACTACAGTTTCCGGGGGGGGGGCCTGCCTTTATTTACAGTTCGGTATTATGATGTGAGGCTGTGGATGTGCGCTGAGGGTGTGTGGAGCTGGCTCGATGAAATGTGGCGATCGGAAGCCCTCGTAAGTGCGGGCAAGTAGGATTCCAAGACGGACTTGGTGTTGAAGAAGGATAGCGATGGTGGCTTGGGAGAAATGATTAGCGCAGGCTAGCCAATATGGAGGGCCCGGCAAGTTTGTTCCTCATTAGAGCGTAGAGTTTTCTCTTGGCTTTGGCATCTTTCCATTCGGCTTGATTATTCATCTTCGTATTTCGCTTCGTATTTGGTCGATCGTAGCGCTCGTATTTCATTAGCTTTGCAATGGCTCGCGTTGGGTTAGTTTAGTTGGTTATATCTTATATAGTTATATCTTTTTGTTCCAAAGTCCATATCTCGTATTCACAAATCGGCTGTAAAGTGAATGTATTCTCCACTCGAGCGTATAATATAATATTAACTAGCGGCGTAACACGTCACTTTATCGTCTCCCATGCCAAAGCTAATTGACCTAAATTGCACCCCGTTGTTGTGCTGTTTTGTATAAACAGTAATGCTTAGTTTCTCCATTATAATAGCTTTAGAAATTGGGCATACTTTCATGGAGCCTCATTAATGCACACGAGCGTATTTCTTCGTTAACTAAGCGTCGAAGGGGCTGGTGGTGGTGGGGTGGGAGTGGCGTTAAATTTAACGTGGAATTTCCCGAGCGCAGAGATAGCGCCTCGTTATCCGGCAAAGATAAATCCCCGGCATTTCGATAGGTTGATGCTCGTTGAGCGGCACTGCATTCGCTTAGTTGTGGCCTATGCCCGGGCCCTATCGATGCGCCTCCAATGTCGGCCGCAGCGAATATTTTGCTAATGCTAATGACGGCCTCGGGGCTGTGTTTTTAGAAAGAGAGCGGCGATCACCACCACCGCACGAGGATATAAATGTCCCGGCATACGATAGATGGCAATGCTCGGCTGCTACCATTTTGGCCTTTAATAGCATTTTTAATTAGACCGAGTGTCTAGCGGCTGCATCGTGAATGGAGAGTATGGGGGAGGGATTTGGTGGCGAAAGTCCGTGGGATAATAATATGCGATATGGGGAACACGGGGGGGGTCACAGTTTTGCCGGTTAAACGGTAAATCGGCGGAGCGAGAGTTAATCGCAGATATCGCAAGTCTGAGGATGCCACTCGGTTTTAGATAGGCGCGCGCGGCCATTATACATTTATAAGCGAAGCAGCGCACTACTGCCACTTCCAATATCAAATCCAATAACATTGAGAATTGCATGTCGAGTCTAACTCGAGCCACTCTTATGATTGCGTATTAAAATACAAGTGAAAGTATTTATAACGGCTGGCCGCGCGCATCTTGCGTGTAAAAAGTAGCTTCCGAGAGACGATTAAAAAAGGCCGGGATAATGGCGGCTCTGTGCCTCATAATCAAGAGGCATCGGATGTTTGTTGTTTGTTGCGAGTCCTCGTTTGACGGCTTTCTTGCAAATATTTCAAAAATGTTGCCGTGATGCCGTTTGGGGATATGGCACAGGTGGTGTATACAATCAACGGGCGCTCGAGCTCTGGCGCACTGCTTTTCATTTACTTTTTCTTCTTTAGATTCTGTGTGTGTGTGTGTGTGTGTGTGTGTGTGTGTAGTCTTTAGAGTATGCTAAACGCGAGGATAGATATTATTTATTATGTTTTTACGGGATTTATTTAATTTGCGCTTTATGCGCGCAGAGAAAGCAGACCTTTTGAGTGTAAAATTTTATGTTTTGGCCAGACGTTGCTCCAATTTCTTATTTGCTCGACAGTTTATGGTTGAATTTTTTTTTCGTCTTATTGCCCAAAAACACGCCCTCAAGTTTTCCTCGAGTAGTCTGATGGATCGCTGGGCTCGTCGTCTTCTTCGAACGAAACTTGGCCGATGCTTCTCTAAATATCCTCTAAATATTCTCCGATGAAAATGTCGTCGAAGGGTGGTTGGGCGGGAGGGAGGGTGGGGCTGGGGCGTTGAGGGGGGGAAAGTTGAGGCTCCCGATTAAATAAATATCATCGAGAGGAGAAAATGCATAAATTCAGATGGCATTCGTAAGCTTGGGTAGGTCGCAGTAAAGGCGGTATCGAGTACTAATATGAGAAATAATATCGCAAGAGTGGCTCGTGACGTTTTCATAATGATATATTGGAAATAGATGCAAAGGCAGTGTTTAGTGAAAATATTGATCCATCTGATAAGAGGGAAGGTAGCATAAACTTACAAGACTCTCGCAATATCTCCAACAAAACTGGATTTAATGGTAAATGCTCGAGTGCTGTATCATTAATGTAAAATTCCATTGGGAATGGTAGCGGTATTAGCCGTGATATTGTAAATTTTGAAGGTCAGAGCGGCATGCAAAAGTCATATAAAGTAAGGCACAAGAGTTTTATCGGCGGGCGAATTCAGTTGTTTGGGCGAATGAAGGCCCGATAATGATCGCGGGTCAGCGCTCGCCGGCAAATCTATTTGCACGACCTGTGCCGCAATATTTTCCACGAGAGCCATAAAACTGAATAAATGTATATTTATCGCTTTTAATGGCTTACCTAGAAGCTTGTCTGCAATGGGCATAATCGGCTTCTTTGGCGCTGCGTTACGTTTCAAAACCCAGCCGAGATAAAATAAAAAGGCGAGGTTATCACGCGAATTAAAAATCAGACGAAAAAAGAGGCAAAGTCGATACTCGACGTTTCTGTTTAACACGCGAAACGAAGGAGCGGATTTTGCCGCTCATAAAATAAGCCTTAGACAATAAATGAGAAGAGAAAGAGTTGTCGATGCGGCAGGGGAGGACGGGGTTTGTTTAATAAACGATATTTCCGATATAATTAATATACGATGTAATATGGGAATAATTGGCATTTAAGAAGCTGTCGGCAAGCCTCAAATCTCCTCCTTACTTTTCTTTAATCAGCGAGCCGCAGCTTCGCACTCGCAGGCGAAACAACCCGAATCCCACAATCTGCTCTCCGTTAAAATGTATGGCGGCCGTAGTGTGATGATGGCAGTAGTGTGCGTGCGTGTGCGCGATCGGTCGTTGCTCGATGTTATTCAATTGTAGATTGTCCGATAGGAGGATCGATGGACGATTGACCGACAATAAATAGCAATAGGCGTAGGAGGTGCCAATTGCGTCGCACGCGTCCATCATTAAGCAATGCTCGTATGCTTTAATTCCGATGACAGCATTCATCATTGCAACAAAGTGCGAAAGGAGCTGGGCGTGCTAAGTGTGCGCAAGAAGTACGCCCGCGAGAGAGGAAAGAAGCATCAATTTTCCTCGGCACACCTGCTCGTGCCCGCCGACTCGTGAAAACGTCGCCTGGCCAGTGGCGGTGGTGGCGCCTCCCGCTCCAAATATCCAAATACCCGGCCGATAATGATAATTGCGAGAAGAAGCCTTGGAGTTCGCCTCCTAATGCCCGCGCGGGGACTTTTCCCCCGGGGGTCGGGTGGGGTTTGGAGAGGGGGGGGCGGCCGCGGAGGAGGAGGTGGTGAGAGGGCGGCGGGGCCTTTGAATTGGGAAATGGCAGCAGCGTGGCGCACAGGCGAAAGGAAGCCGAATCGAGTCCTCGGAGCGCTAATCGTCAGATAATTCCGCGAATACCACCTCCGAGCGTAGCGAACGCACGCGCAGTCGTATTTCATTCCACGAATCGGAGCGTTATAAAATCGCATACCGCGCACGAGCTCCAACTGTCGCACATCCCGCCGCCTCTTACAATATTTGCCTCAGCGGGACGCGTGGCCACGGCATATATGGTTTACTTTATTGCGTCATGGCTAATCAAGTCGGCGGAGTTTATCGCGCGTTATGTAAGAGTCGATGTATCCTGGGGCCCGGGATGAGGGGGGAGCAGTAGCGCCGAAATAAATAAAGAGTACCGGGACTTGGCGAGTGGGCGACTAGGTTATGTTTATGCTGCGAGTCGCGCATGCCGGCCCATCTATTTTGCCGAATATAATAATTGCCAGCTCTTGTTGACACTGGAGCGCTGGTCTCGGCCGCTCTCGCGACCTTTCCCATTATTATATATTTAGCCACGCCAGCAATGTAATGTGGGTGTCGTTATTTTTTTTGTTCCAGGTGCTGCCGTCCCTTGGTGATTCCAAAGCGACGCGAGTGGATCGATCCGATAATAATAACGCTAACAGCACGAATGCGAATAACATCCATCTGCCCATTCACGACCCCTTCAATTCCAACTCGCACACCGACGCATACGGTAAATTCATCATAATTACCTACTCTCGAGCCCTACGCTCGGCCCCCCTCCCCCCCTTCTCACTAAAGTATCAGCAGCAGCAGCAGCAACAGCATCACCAGACCCATAGCAGACCCATAGCAGACCCATAGCAGACCCATAGCAGACCCATAGCAGACCCATAGCAGACCCACTCACCTTCGTATCTTTATTACGCGCTTAGAGTCACTTCATTCGCCACGGTAAAGCTTGGGGGGTAAGGCTAAAAAAGATAAAAAAAATTTCGAAAAAAAAAAAAAAAAAAAAAAAAAAAAAACCCCCACACGAACTACACAGTACACATTAAAAGCGAAATTAACATTAAAGGAAGGTAAAACGGGGTGCCCCGGTACATTTGATTTCGATTAGAAACCAACGGCTACGAGACCCAGCAACGTCTCAATTAACTAATCCGTAGATAAGCCGAAAAAAAAACTCTGGATGGACTTTCCGTTTACATTCCAGCCAAAAGCTCGTTGTTTATTGTTTTCTTTTTTTTCTTCCCTTTATTTCTTTACTTTTGCCTTGTTTGTTTATTTACCGTCTGCCTGTCTGTCTGTCTGTCTGTCTGCTGTTGCACTGAAATAGAGTTTTCACTTGACCACCGAGACAGCCCTCCTCGTCAAATGGCATTTTAATCCATTGGGGCATGAATTGTAGCCCAGAAAATTATCACAGGATAAAAAACTTAACGAATGACGCGTTTATAGGCTTACGATTACCAATGACTCCTGAGCAAGCGACCAAGTACTACGGCTCCAAGCTTACGGAATTCGAGCGTGCCGAGATCGAAAAGTACTCGGAAATTTGGTACTTGGGCTTGTCGGCATGTAAGATACACGGGGAGGAGGGCGCCTCCCAAAATGGCGGATACGACGACGAGAACGGCAGCTACAACAAGGTCCTGCACGATCACATCTCCTACAGGTATGAGATACATTTAACAATGGGGCCACTGCGTGCGTGGACACGTGCCTCGACCTATGATACCTCGACCCTGCCATCTCATCCCGAGGCGCGAGAATTTAATCAAGGGAGGGCAGTGAATAGAGTCTGGCCATTGGCGAGCCGGCGCGTGTCCACGTATGCCCCCCGCGAATCTCAAGTAATTCCATCGACATTCCCATTGCGAACGACATAATGGCCTACCGCCCTTCCCACATTTAGATACGAGATCCTGGAGGTTATTGGAAAAGGCAGCTTCGGCCAAGTGATCAGGGCATTGGACCACAAGACCGGCCATCACATTGCCATCAAGATTATAAGGTAGAGGAGCGTCGAAAAGATGGAATGCCTCGGCTTCTCCAATCTTTCATCGCCCTCTCTCACTCTCACTCTCACTCACTCTCTCACTCTCTCTCTTTTCGCAGGAACAAGAAGAGATTTCATCACCAAGCCCTCATCGAAGTTAGGATTTTGGATCACCTTAAGAAGAAGGACGTGGAGGCTAATTCATCTCACAATGTGATACACATGCTCGAGTACTTTTACTTCAGGAATCATTTGTGCATTAGCTTCGAGTTGATGAGGTGAGCAACAACGAACTCCACTCAAACTCCCATCTAGATACATCTCCTACAACCCCCCGTCCTCGATCCCCACCCCACTTTGTGTGTGGGTGATCGATCCCCACCCTCGATTCCCCCTCAATCCACCCAACCCCCTCCCCGATCATCACCCACCACCGCCAGCTTAACGTTACCGATTTTTTTGCGCTTCATCATCTCTTCAATGCTCTCGTTAATGCTGCCTTTCAGTTTGAACCTGTACGAGCTTATTAAAAAGAACAATTACCAAGGCTTCAGCTTAAGTCTCATTCGAAGGTTCGCCAATTCGTTGGTCAATTGTCTCAGGCTGCTGCACCGAGAGAACATCATTCACTGCGATCTCAAGCCCGTAAGTTTTAGCCCTTTTATCGCCCCTCGAGCTCCCTCGCGACCAACCCCCCATCCCCACCCCCCACCCCCATACAGCCCCACCACCACCACCGAATACACCCGGCCCCCGAGCCGACTAATCATGAAAATGACATTGCTTGGGCAGGAGAACGTTCTATTGAAGCAACGCGGCAGTAGCTCGATCAAGGTCATCGACTTTGGCTCCTCGTGCTACATTCACCAGCGCGTCTTCACGTACATCCAGTCGAGGTTTTACCGGAGCCCCGAGGTCATCCTCGGCTTGCCTTATGGCACACCGATCGACATGTGGAGTCTCGGCTGCATCCTCGCCGAGCTCTACACGGGCTTCCCGCTCTTCCCGGGCGAGAACGAGGTCGAGCAATTGGCCTGCATCATGGAAGTGCTGGGCCGACCACCTGATCAGCTTATCAATCACGCCTCCCGTCGTAGGCTCTTCTTCGGTAGGATTGCCCCAACTGCTTGCCCTCGCCTAACCCCACCCAACCCGTCATCCACCACCTCCTCCTCCTCCTCCTCCTCCTCCTCCACCTCGTTAACCGAGAGACTTAATCCGCGTTTGACTTTTGCAGATTCCAAGGGATACCCCCGTTCCGTGACCAACAGTAAGGGTAAAAAGAGAAGACCTGGCAGCAAAAGCGTCATGATCGCCCTCCGGTGTCGAGATCCATTGTTCGTCGACTTTATTAGCCGCTGCCTCGAGTAAGTTGATTTGCCCTGTCTATCTCTATCAGAGGACCGGTGGTCCTGCTCAATTTCTCCGTTGGAGGCCTTTTAAAGCACTCCCATGCTTTCCGATATAACAATGCTCCCCCTCTCAACAATAACAATGCCAATTGTCGTATCGTGGAGGGGGGGGGCGTGGCGCAATGCCACGCCAATTGCAGCTTATTAGCGGTGTAGCGAATTGGAAAAAGGGCGGCCGACATTTCGATGGCTAACATTCTTGTCCATGTCATTACTTAGGTGGGACGTGAAGAAGCGCCTGACTCCGGAAGAGGCGATGTGCCACGAGTGGCTCAGCCTGTCGTCCTCGATACATTTGTCCTCCTTCACGTCGACGACGGCCTCCTCGTTGACAAGCAGCACCGCCTTGAGTGGCTGTGGCGGCGGTGGTGGCGGCGGTGGCGGCGGCGGCGGTGGTCCAGGCAGCGGTGCTGGCTGTGGCGGCGTTGTCGTCGAGACGAACCAACCGGCCCACGGGCAAACGGCCGTCGGCTGCGGCGCGACCGGCGTCACCGGGCCCATCGGCGTCGTCCAGGGCGTCGTCTCGAACGCGTCCCGCCGACGGGCGGAGACGATGGAGGATCCCCAGCAGCAGTACGCCCTCTACAGGCTCTACCGGGGCCGCAAGTGCGTCTCGAAGATCACAGCGATGGATGTCCCGGACAGCGCGACCCTCGTCGTCAAGGGCAAGCTGAACGGGAGCGCGAGCAGCCATGGGCTCACGACCGGAGTGCAGCCGGCAAGCTCGAGGCACACCTCCACCGCGGACGTCGTAATGAGCCTCGACCCCAGTCTCGACGACTCGGGCACCTTCTTGCCGCACATCCTCTCTTGAAGCCGGGTGCGAGCCAGCCATTTCTAAAGCGTCGCAGCAGCTCTTCCTCGCCCTCCCGCCCCCTTCCACTGTCCCACCCGAGTCCCACGCAAGCTCCGACGCTCACGTAGCCGCGAGGAGTCTCCCGGACTCTGGGCAATCCCTCACCGACCTCAATACCCGACCCACGACCCTCGATCCTCCGCTCCTCCAGTCGTCCGCTCCTCCAGCCCAAGGGGCCGCAGTACTCGTTCGAAGCCTCCGAGGCCCACATTGTCCTTGGAATTTTTAGCTCGATGGCGTAGTAGGCGCCCTGTCTAAGGGGAGGCGATATGATTGTTTTAACGAAGACTGCGCTAAAAAGACCAAGGAGGTTTACGTATTTTGCTGTATTTCGCTGTATTTTGCTGTATTTTGCTGTACTTTGCTGTACTTTGCTTTCACAAAATCGCGTCAAGTATCATGGAATGAATTTTTTTTCTTACTTTTCTTTCTTCTCGCTGCTCTTTCTTTTTCGCTTCTTCTATAATGTAAATGACACGAGAAGAATCTTCTGTCTGACTTTGCACGGACAATAATATTTGAAACGGCCAAATTGAAAGAAGACGATGGGGGCAGGATGGTTGTGGGGTGTGGGGGTTGGGGGGTAGTAGTGAAAATGAAAGTGAGAGGGGAGTTGAAGTAGGAAGGGAGCGAAAGAGATGAGAGAAATTACTAGAGCAGTGGACAAGAGTGCAGAAGACCGTTGCGGCGCGAGAGTAGGGGAGAGAGGGTGAGCGATGAAAGTAAAAGACGGATAGAGAAATAAAGGGAGGAAGATTAGAAGAAGAAGAAGAAGAAGAAGAAGAGGGAGTTCATGTGATACAATACTCAGTAAAATATAATGCGGTTTAGGAGAAGAAAAATGTGCAGGAGAGAGACGGCTCTGGCGTAGCTGATAGATAATTCGTGAACTTTGTGGGTTAGAATTATTGGGAAAAAAAAAAGAAATGGCTGGCTTGTATCGTGAAAGATATTTAGCCATGACTCAACGAAAACTAAGGGGTGGTATGATAAAAAAAAAAAAAAATTGTAAAACTCGTAGCTAGACTAATTGACATTGACTGGAGTGTTACGATAATCTCAAAAGAATATTATTATTATCCTTCGTTTTCGCAACTTATAGCCAAGTTCGTTGTGTAATTTTATAAATGTAATTTATTGTGATGGATCGATGTTATTCGAAATCACTAGCTGGATAAAGAGGATCGACGCGATATTGCTCTCTCTCTGGACGAAGTAAGTGATGAGCGATAAAGGGATCGATATACTAGAAATGAAAACGAAAGGTTTAATGCATTAATAGTGAAAATAATTAATGAAGGTATCAGTCTCTTCTTCGATGGCTTCGAAAACCAGTTCGTCGTAAAATAATGATTACGCAGATTATCCTTCTAATCAGCGTGACCCCGTTTTTCACGAGGCCTGAGTAGTCTTATTGTGATATTAAACTACCACTGTCTTACTTGGATCTCTGATAATTGAGAAAATAGTGTCGTCTAATGATAGTTTCATTAATTCTACTTTAGATATTATTATTATTATTAATTAATTATTAATTATTAATTATTGATTATTGATTATTGATTATTGATTGTTGATTGTTGTGATTATTAATGGTAACAACAACGGCAAACAACAGTGACGATGATTATTATTATCATCATTATATCATTGCTATGATTATTATTATTATTATTATTATTATGTTTATGTATAATTACGTATGTATACATTATTTTGTTATGCTTCCGAGCATGGCTACTGCCAGCACTACGACTGTAATAATTAGATTTTAATGAGTTCAATTATATCCACACGAAGCTAGATCGAGCAATTTTGCGACTCGCGCGAGACAAAAAGTTATTCGATTGTTTATTGTAAAATCGTATCAGGGTACGTGCACGAGAACTTTGTTGCGCATCGTGAAACAATTGATAGATTTTTAGTTGCTCGCAGATATGAAGCTTTTCTCGCTCGTTCAATATAATATTAAAAAACAAAAAAAAAAAAAAAAAAAAAAAAAAAAAAAAAACAAAAACAAATAAAAAAAAAAAAAAAAAAAAAAAAAAAAAAAAAAAAAAAAAAAAAAAAAAAATGGAAAATGTTGTTTGCGTGTATATACTTTTATCGCTATTGTCAACCCGTTTTTAACGCTTGCGCTGCATGCATTTTTAAAATGTACCAACTATTTTCTTTTTTAATGTAACGAGATGTGGTGTAGAAAGTGTCAACTAATGTAAAAGTTTTTAATACTCGTCTAAATTTTGTCGTCTCTAAGCCCATTTTAACGAATCCCAAATTGTAAAAATTCTCCAAAAACATTTGTCCAAAGTCGAAAGCAATTGTGTTAGCCTCTCTCTTAATTTTAATGCCTCGAACTGCAAAGTTTTATGATTTTTAACGCTTCTATGGTTAACGAGACCCGACTCTAGCAAACTTGTGTATCACAAGCGATTTAGTGCTCGCGCTTAGCCGAGAAAGCCGACGACAACGAAGGGAAAATGCCGAATAACTTCCGTACAATACAAAAAACAAAAACACAAAAAAACAAAAGAACAAAAAAAAACAAAAAAAAACAAAAAAAAAAAAGAAACAATACACAGGCGTATTTAAGTTGTTTAAACCTTGGGAGAAGATAATACTTTATTATTCGATATTTGATATGTAAATATTTACCGATGTCAAAGTGTATAGAGGGAAAAGGAAAAGAAAGAAAGAAAAAAAAAAATGGTAACACACTCCTAGGCAGACCACGTGTGTCAAGACTGAAAGATGTTACATATAGAAATTGTCGCCTCTCAAGGATATTCCAATGAGTGAATAATTTTGAGAGGGGCAACCACAACACTTTACGAGAATAAAGAAACAGAGCAACAAAAAACAAAAACGAGTAACAATCTTTTTGAAACGTTTAGAAAATTTTTTAATTAATCTACTACTACTACTACTACTACCACTACTACACCGTTTAACGCTGTAATAATCGTATACTCTGTGTGGAGCCTACCATTGAAACATTATTTTTCCACTGCCGCTGCGATATCCTGCGAAATGGCAACGAATAAATGCTATGTACCAATCAAGTATGCATTGTCATTTGTCGTTCGCGTGAGAAATTACATTTTACAAGTGATGGAGGTAGTGAGGTCTGTTCATTAATCGACGTGAAATAAAAGTAATGTGACTTTGCTTTCTCAAGTACTATTAAATGACTGTACATTGTATGCATTGGAAACTTAAAACTAAACATTTTACGTAATAACTTGCAACAACTTTTCGTAAAAAAAAAAAAAAAAAAAAAAGAAAAAAGAAAAGAAAAAATATTCACGTAGAAATGATAAAAATTACTGAATGTAAATTAAATAATGTAAATTGCTTATCGATTTAAATATCATACTCAATGCCTTCTGATGATCATATGGAGAGAGAGAGAGAGAGAGAGAGAGAGTCATTTAAGTTAAACTAAGTTGACCAAGTTTTATATGTGTGTACTATGAAAAGCTTCGTGTTTCGTCGTGTTTGCAACTAAATTGTCCATAATGCAAGTGCAATATCAAAGAAAGAAAAAAAAAATTAAATATATTGTTTTAAACAAGATGTAAAGTAAGTCAGCAACTCTCAATTGTAATTGTTAAAGTGCATAAATTGACAAATTATATATATATATATAAATATACATATATATATATATATGTTAAAGCAATAGTGTATAACGATGACATGCAAAACATTACGTAAGCCACACTGATTTTTTTCTTCTTCTTTTTTCTTCTTATTCTTACATCATTGTCTCTATACGTAAAATTGTCAGTCTGTTAATGAATTTGCGAAAGTTCAATATGACCAGATGGGAGAGCATTTTTATATATGTGTTGTTTGTGTTTTTCCGTTGAAAAATCGTCGAGACAGTAGTAAATGAGGCGTAATTTTTCTGTATCTCACTTGAGCCGAAGAATTGTTGTATAAACCGAGTCTTGCTAACAATATTTATGTAGATTCACAGGGGATCAAGCAATGCGATCGGCAGTTTAAAAACGACTTTCACGAGTAATCACAAAAGCTACAATTGTACATTTTGTTTGATGCTTTGCTCAGGCGGGTTTGCCGTCAGAACCACTTGTCCTCTTCATCCTCGACTATATGCGTATTGTCGTTATATGTGTTGTTAGTAAGCCCATCATAATTGTTTTGGCTTTATTTTTAAATAGTTAGGCGGTATCGCGATGAAGACACATAGCCCAGTTGAGAAAGTTGTAAGCGAGCGAAAAGTAGCCCAATCGGACAATCAATCAGCTCGTGATTTTTGTCCAAGTGTGATTTTAGATTTGTATGCGTATACAGGGGCGATGAAATTGAGAATTAAGCTCTGAAAGTAATGAGTGCAAACGCTTTAGGTATATAGATTAATGATTCCGGTAAAGGCATCGTTGGTCACCAAGCTCACAAAACCCGAGGAATTGTTTTAGCAAGCGGCAAGATTTTTCAGCCTCAACAAACCCTATGTACAGAAAATGACGTACATTAATTATTTACGTGAATATGCATAAAAGCGAGCGCGGCCTTCGCGTTAAAAATCCGAGTGTAAAAAACTTGGGGTTTATTTTCCCGAACAAAGCAACAACAACAACAACAACAGAACAAAAACACAAAAACAAACGAGAAAACTTTTATTTAGGTAAATCAAAGCGTGAGTGCGTTCGTGCGAGCAAATTATATGAAAGTGCATTTTGTGATTCGTGTAGGGGAATGTAGGTTTAATTGATCAGGCGATGATCTGCCCGAGAGAGAATATTGTGCGAAGAGAGTCTTGGAAGGGATTGATGGCTTGTAACTTACAATTAGAGATTGCGTGTTCGCGTGGATTGTTAATCGAGCCGGAGGTTCGCAAATTTTGAATATGTTTGGTCGAAAGGGATGCGCGAGAACAAGACTTGATGATATCGGAACTGAGAGGCGATTTGTGCATTAAAAACAAAACAAAACACAAAACACAAAACGAAAAACGAAAAAAACAACAAAAAGCAAAAAAAAATACCGTGTGCAAGTAAAGAATTGAATTAAGATTTGCGAGATAATTGCATTGAGAAATGTGAAAATTTATTAATATTACAATCCCAACTAAAGCATCATCACCTTTTGTATCATTTGTCCGTTAGTTTATATCTTGCTGCGTTTGTCTTTCATTATTAATGTAATAATACCAAGATTATTCGTTATCGATGACATCTTGTGTGTAAATATACTAATAAATATTATACATATTGAGATATGTTGTACGTTGTCGAATTATTTATTATCAACTCACATTTGCCCCGAGTTAATATTCACGATTTATGACCTGTGATTTACGACTTGGCCGTAACTTCTTTTGCTTTCGCCTTACGTTATTGAATAGTGAAATTATCCGACCGACAACTCGGCAATTGCTCCCAGTTATTTGGAGCGAGAATTAAGCCCGCGCGCTTCAAAGAGGCACTGCAAATTAGTTGGATCAATGCTGTAAATATAATAATCACGGCCCCGTAACTCGTTTGAAGGTGCTTGCGCGTCCATTTAGGTTGCAACAAAAGACGTACGACAAAAGGAAAATCTCTGTTGCAGCAGCTGCTTAAGGCTGGCTGAGGGCCTAGAAAAATCAATGGAGAGTGACGGCGCAGAGAGGATTTCGCATCGTTTAATTGCATGAAATTCATTTGATAAGTTAGCTCGCTGATTAGGTTGGTTATTATGTCAAACATTCTATTCGAGACCATAAATTATCGCTAAATGAATAATGAAAGTATTTTCTTGAGCATCGGACGTTTCAGTTGACGGTTGCCAAACTTATTGTCGTTTAATTGTTACTGAGCTATTACTTTCCGTTTAGAAAAGCCACGAAAGCAAGAAAACCGATGGCGTTGCCGCTACTTATACCCCCGAGGGTATTAAAAGCACATTTTTCACAACAACTACCAAGCCACTAGTAGTGTGATGACACTAGTGATGAATGTGCCATATATATATATATATATATATATATATGTGTGTATATATGTGATATATATCGTGCTTTCGACCGCTGTAAAACACTAATGCTTAACGGTCGCTTTATTGATGAAAATTAATATTTATATAGCCATAGCAATTGACGATTATTATTCTTTTTAGCACAACATCCAAATAAATAAACTTGTTAGCTTTTTTACCACCTAATTACTCTAACTTCATAAAAGAGTAGAGGCATTAATAAATGCTCTCTCTCTCTAAATATCCCATTCGCTCGTTTATTCGTCGGCACGATAATATAAACATAGGCTGGCACACCCAGTATTTAACATTTGCGTACCATAATTTTATTATTGTTGCCCGGTGTTTTCATAAATATACATAATTTGATTACGAGGAAAGCAGTGAAAATTATAAAAATACATTGCTGCGAAGGAGTAGCGCGACTAGTTCCTCGATTGATCCACGTGCCAATAAATACCAAAAACGCGACTCATAAGACGTGCTTACAATAATAATTCATCAATTGAATGCAGCGGCAAGTAATCCGGGCCAAGTCCAGCGGTTTGTTGTGAGTTTCGGAGAAAGAGTCGCTCCATCAAGCTCGACTTGCTTATCTCACGTACGGATGCAGCACGGCTTACCAGCATATTCGTGTGGTGGCAGGGCTGGTGGCTTGAATAATTGTCGCGAAGGTGTAATTG
>JAPYYT010004328.1:0-10173 GCA_030522565.1 Ceratosolen corneri | reverse complement strand
TTTGTATAATTTTTATATTATTATTTTTATTTATTTATTTTTATAAAATGTATTTAAATTACTTAATCTTAAAAAGTAATAAAAAAAGTATTTATAGTAATATATTAATAATAATAGATTATTTGTAGGCTCCATATATAATATATGTAGAAGTTCTTGAAGTTGATGATTTGTATACATCACCAGTGCCAACTAAAATAATGGGAAGTTCATTGCGACACACGAAATCCGAAGAAAATTTAACAGGTGGTGAATCATCAGATAAAACTAAAACTAATGTGGCAAGTGAAGAGACTCAACTATTGTCACCATCTGTGAAACAAACTCCAGTTAAAACAAACTATACAAGGAATCTTGACATATCGTTTAATTTTATTGACGACGATCCCAATGACTGTTGGAGTAAAGAAGATGATGAGATAATGCAACAAGTAATATACATGTATTTTTTTTACATTTGTCACTGTTTATTAAAATCTTTTTCAAATTGATATAATCAATTTGAACTTTTATATTGTATAAATAATGTACATGTATATAAATTACGTATTATAATTTCTGTACTAGTTCGAATAATTTTACATTATGAATTATTAACACAGTTGAAAGTATCAAATTATATTTAATGGAATAAGTTATTTATATAAAGAAAATAAAAATAAGTTATATTATTATTTTTATTTTTATATTAAATAAAAACATCGAACAGTACAGTAATGTAAATATTTTAAAAAGCTTATTTAAATTTTAAATTTCAAATTCAACTTCATTAACTATGCAGTTCATAAATTGTTTTTAAAAGTAATTTATAAATTGCTCTTATATAATGCAGTCATTATACTCTTATATTATTTAAAATATTTATCATTGGATTAAAATTAAAATGTTCTAAATAAGTTCTGTAGCTAGTAACTAATAAATACATTTATATTTTAGTTTCTACAACTTCATAAAACAAAGGATAGAGATACAATATCACAGTTAAGCCAAGATTCATCTGATAGTCGTGAACCGGTTTTTATTCCTGGAGATATAAAGAGGCGTTTAACCGAAATCGCAGCAGCACCGAAGGTCACCTTTAGTCATGATCCGGAAGATCCATCGGCTGCCGTGTTGAAGGAGCCTTGGGAGCAAAAACAAAGGCGCATACGAACTTCAAGTCCTTATGGACATTTAGCTTCGTGGCGGCTACTCGCAGTGATTGTAAAATGTGGTGATGATCTTCGTCAAGAATTGCTAGCTTCTCAAATCCTCATGATGCTTCAAAAAGTTTGGCAGGAAGAATGCCTACCTTTATGGCTGCGTCCATATAAGTAAGTTACTTATAATTCTTTACCACTCAATTGTATTATATATCAAAGTATACGATATAGCGTACGTATTACAATTATGACGAATACATATTGAAACTATATAGGTAAAGTAATAGTTTAGTTAAGAGAGCATTTGCTATGAGAATAGACACCCACGTTGAATAAATCTAACTTCCATTTTACATAAAAACATTAATATTATTTTTATCAAATTAAATATTTATTTATATTGACTTTTATATTTATCTTTAATTAATCCACATAAAAATTAATATTAAAACTAATAAGTAGTTTAGGTAATATTATAAAATATAATTAAAAATATTGTATCTATTACTACTGCAATTTATAATCATACCATTAATATTGTAACTTTGTAATAAAAGATTATAAACAATTAATAATATTGGTAGAATGCTAATAAGGTATTTAATAAAATTATAAAACCAAATGAATTATTGTAATAATTATGTAACAAATATTTTTATACGTTTATTTGCAATGATATATAAATTCAATTCAACTTTAAATTATGCAAAAATTGAATAGTTCACTTTCGATTTATTTAATTACATTGAAATATTATAATTTTATGATAATAAACTATGTATTTTTATTAACAAGCGTAATTCCAATAAATCATTTATTAAAATATTTAATTACAGATCACCATAAAATGTATCTTAGAATTTTTTAGGACCATTGTTAGCTGATACTTTTTATTATTTTTATATGAAATCTAAAAACTAAGTTTTATATAATAATAGAAACTATACATTTATTTATTTTAATAAACTATATTTATATTTTAGAATTCTTTGTCTTTCAAATGACAGTGGACTCATTGAACCAATTTTGAACACAGTATCTCTTCATCAAGTAAAGAAGCATTGTCAGCTAACATTACTTCAATATTTTGAAAGAGAATTCGGCTCTATCGATTCCGAGGCTTTTCGTATTGCACAAAAAAATTTCGTTCGGAGTTGTGCGGCGTATTGTCTTGTTAGTTACCTAATTCAAGTGAAAGATCGCCACAATGGTAACATATTGCTGCATAGCGATGGACATCTTATTCATATTGATTTTGGTTTTATTTTGTCAACTTCGCCTCGAAATCTCGGCTTTGAAACAAGTCCATTTAAATTGACTCCAGAATTTGTTGAAGTAATGGGTGGAAATCAGTCAAATATGTATATGGAATTTAAGATGTTGATTTTACAAGGTTTAATAGCTGCAAGGAAACACATGGATAAAATAGTGAATCTTGTTGAAATAATGGTATCAGGTTAGTCAATTTACATTTGATTCTATATATTGAATAAAAATTTTTAAATAATTCATACTAAAGAGTATTCTAGAATGAAACTACAATTGCAATTATTTCTACGAAAACGTTTCTAAAAATTAACAATTTTTATAGGTTAATAATTTAATTATTTAAATGTAGATAAGTTGTTTAGGAAGATAAATATTTAAAATTTATCATTTTGTAATATCAAACAGTTGCTTTTTAAATATTTTTTTCAGTCTTTGTCATTTTGATTTGAATGTACTTTGATTTAGTGATTATAATAAAAATAAAATATTTATATTATAAATATAAAATTGCATAAATTTAAAATTTTTTGTATGTATTAAATGTACGTTAGTATATAATTCTTTGAATTATATTAAATTTATTAGAAATAATTTCATTTACATTAAAAAAAATATTTTCTTCTAATTTGTAATTAGTTAATTTATAATTCAAAAAATGAAAATGTAGTTTAGGTTTATATTTCAAAGATATAAAATAAAATATGTGTGTAATTGTGTACAGGCTCCCAACTACCATGTTTTCGTAATGGTGGTGCATCTACAGTTCAAGGATTAAAAAATAGATTTCATCTTACTTTAACAGAAGATCAGCTGCGTAAGCATGTCGATTATTTAGTAGAAGGAAGTCTCCATTCATGGTCCACAAAACTTTACGATAGATATCAGTACTTTGCAAATGGCACTCTTTAAGGATTAATATCTGTGTACAATTTATCTTTCCGATTTTTACATTGTCAAGATTTTCGTTCAAACAGAACGATTTAAATTTCATAAATGCTTCATAGTAATTTTAAAGAGATACACTTCATAGCATTCCAGAAGCCAAAGTTATATTGATATATATTGAACAGTGGATGAAGACTGAAAAAATTTAGTAATTTATGTGTTGCAATTTAAAAAATAATAATTTGCGAAAAGTAAATTTTAAAACTTATTAGTAATAATTGAAGAATTAAATACAAGTAACGGGAATATTCGATGAAGATAAAATGAACAATCAATAGCAATAAATAAAGATATATACATTTATGATAGTTTGAAGAAGTGTTCGATTTTGTTACATAGATTTTGATATGTATGAATTTAAATTGACGTAACAAAATTACAGATCGAATACTAGTATGTAAATCTGTAATATTGTAGTCAAAAACTTGTTGTCAGAGTAATTTGCAGGTGCCTTATAACTATACATTAAATTGAGATCAATAAGAATTAAAAACAAGGTAAAAAGTGCAGTGTATTGAATTCATTATCATTGTAAAAATGCCAATCTACTATATGTATATATTCATAAATTAAAAAAAGATGTCATCAGTATGTAGTTGATTCAATAAAAATAATCCGATGAGTATATGAAGGCAGATGAAACGCGATTAATATCCTTAAAAATTAAGGGTATAAAAAATATGGAGACAAATACTCAAAATATTTCCTACTTTATATATGTATAAATACAATACAATACAATATGTAAATACTGCTACCATTTACAGTGAAAGTATAATTTCAAAAAAGGTAACAGTAGTTGACTGTTGTAACTTTTTAAATTTGCAATCGTAAATTTTTGTATGTTAATACGTAATTTCATAGTTGTAAAATCATAAACGTTAAGAATGATAGTTATTTAATGAAGAAAATAAAAATTTCAAGAATGCGATTTTGCATTTTTGTATACGTTTGAGCAATTAAATTAAGCTTTAAAGAAAGAACTTATTGTACATATCTAATTGAAATTCATTGTTTAGTATGTAATTATAAATGAATGTGCAAAGCTTAAACATAGCTGTGGAAGTACAAGTCCAAGTTTACTGTTTCAAGAGGTTCTGTAAAGCCTCTGTGACTTCAAAGTGTCTTATCTTCTTTTCTTTTATCTTTGTTGTCTCATTTATGGATCTACAGGCCAGTAATGTTGTTGTAAGAAGTATGTATATGGCTTTAAAATGAAAAAATATGTTAAGGAGATATGTTCCTAGTTTTTGTGAATTGAGAAAAGTCTTGTAATGTTAATTTTGTTTGTTCGTTATGTTTCTGGTCTGTCTTGTTCTTTTGCCTCATTACAAGCTATTAATGACATTAAGTACTAAATAAATATAAATCACAAGAAATTAAGTTCTCATTATTTTCATGTTTTATTATTTAATAAATTTTTTTTTAAATTATGAATCAAATAAATATATGTATAAAAATGTTAATAAAACAATAGGCTTTAGAAATAAAATATTTTTATTATTTTACATAATTAAGTTATTGTTTTACAATGTGTATTTTACACATTTATAATATTAATTTTGCAATTGAGTAATCATCGTAATAAAAGTGAAATTCACGCAACAAATTAAATAGCTCCAACTGTTTACATTCTATTTTTATGTTAAATTTGGTAATGTCAATACTTGACAATATTTTGAATTTACTTAAATTATTTAGGAATTACACAATTTTATAAATATTTCATTATAAATCCTGAATCATCTTGCTGAAAAAAATCGAGTACAATAATAAATATATCCATAAAAAGCATAAATAAAATTATATATATATATAAATATATATACAGATAAACCAATCTTATTAGGTGTTTTTTTTTTAATTATATTGAACATCAAATAAAAAGTATATGATGTATATAGTTAAGTACTATTCATGAATATCAGAGGATAAACGAAAACAGGTAGTTCTGAAAATATCACATTAAATTTTTCGGTTATCAAGATATATGGCGAGTTATTTTATATATTTTTTTAAAATATACTGTTATATATTTATAACTTATTATAAAGTTAAAACGATTAATAATAATTAATAAGTTATTTTTAATTACAAATTATATAAATAGTTTGTTTTAAATATGTACTCAATTATTATTAAACTTTATTATTAAATTATTATTAAACTTTACAAACTAATCAAATTAGTATTTGGTTCGATATTACATATAAAATACATAGCATAATTAAATGGAATGAGTTTTATAAATAAGAAATTTGTTATTGTTAAATATTTTGAATATATTTAAAAACATGGTAAAAATATTGAAAATAATGTTATAAAAATATATTAAAATGATTGAGTTAAGAAAGTCTGAGAAATGACAGTTAAATTTATTGAAGAAATCAAAACATTTCTACCAGATGGTCTATGCCATAAAAAATTACTTTTTCTTATATTTTGGATAGTTGCTGCAGAAGATTCGAGGGTAAAACTGCTTCTAGCTTATCAAGGATATAGTGGAATGGTAATGAAAACCAAGCCAGCAGAGCTCTTGCAACAACTCCCATAGTATCAGGGTATTGATGTGTTAGCAATGCTACCAAGGCTGTAAAAGAACACAGCCCAGCAGTAAAGAGAATAAAGAAGGGTAGTTCTTTTTTTGGATAGACACTCACATCATGAAACGAGGGTAAAAGCTCACGATCTGCACATTCAGTACATGTAGGATAAGGATAAAATAAATGTCCTCTTTCTAGTGGATATGGTAACATTCTGAAGGTTCCTTCCCAAGTGCAATGCAAAAGATTCAATGCTCCTTCCATTTGTTTCCAATGAGGAAGGTGAAAGAAGGCATAAGCTATTGCCTCTGAGTCTCCTCTCTTTAGGACATGTTCAGGTGGTAAGATAAGTGGTTTCATTTCTAACAGGTATTTTGGAACATGTGGGTTGAACTCTACAGCTCTATGAATTGCCTCAACTGCTGACATTTCTGCAGTTGTTAGTCCTCTTTTGCTTGCAATATCTGGAGAAAATTTATCTGCAACTAGTCTTGCTTTCAATAGTGCTGCAGTATAACAAATTGTTGCTGATTTTGGCAAGCTTATATCATCATATTTGGCTAATACTGCTTGTACATCTGCATATGCTTGCATTTCTAAAAGTGTCTCTATTAAATTCTCATGAATATTGAGGACATTCATTATTGGAGGTACTTCTTTAGTCAAATCTCGGAACAGTTTAACAGCTTCTTTTAATTTACCTAGTTTTCTGGCAGACATTGCCAGTCTTCTTTTTACATAAATTAAAACATTTGTGTCTCTTCTATGAATAGCTTCAGCAATAGAGCCTTGATGTTGAGTATTTTGCGATTTTCTGTAATTATTTTCTGCTACCTTAAGAGCTTGTTTAAGAATTTTTTCAGCTTCTAATATTGTTGTTGCTTCTTCTTCAGCAAGCAAAATATAAGCAGGTGCACAGTCTGAATTATGTTCTAAAGCATTATGAGCTGCTTTTATACGCACAATTGGATTGCGTTCTCGCCATGCAGTTTGCATGATTTCATAATCTACTTTACCTGTATCACCTTCACAAGTAAAGAAAGTTTGATGATCTTGAGCTGACAAATTCATATCATAATAAGTTAATGGTTCTTTATTTGTAGCCCAAAAAAATCTTTGATATTCTGCTCCTCTAAATAAATTAATTGGATTACGCCAGACTTTACACTCAGGCACATTTTGTTGATTGGAAGAATTTGTATTGCTTATATTTGAATTATTATTATCAGATATACTATCTCCACCACCAATCCATGGAGAAATATGATTTAGGGATACTTGCTCAATAAATGATGTACCATATTTTCTAAAATACCACCATTCAAAAATTAATATCAAACCTGATATAAGTGAAGATGTTCCTGTAAGAGCTACATAAAATTTTGGTGTTAATGTACTTAGGAACATTGTTGAGTCCCACATACTTGTAAATAACAGAGCCATTTAGATATATAAAATTATGTTTTTAAATTATATATAGTTTAATGCTTACGTCCACAAAAAGATATATCTGTAAACAATGCAGTAATTAATAAAAATAACAGTTAAATCCTTTAAATTTATTCATATTTTTAACACTATTTTTTAAAAATATATAAGCAGTATATAATAATAATTGATAATACATAATTAGTTTGTGTTAAATTAAAAATTTTTGTTATTAAAATTTAAAAATTACAATAAAATAAAAATTATAAATTGATAGTTTGATTTTACTCACATTTATTTTACTTCTATAAAAATGGTATATTTACGAATAAATGTAGATAAGTAAACTATATTTTCTCAATAATGAAAACTAGCAGGCTGATTATCATTATTCAGTAGTTTAACAAACGTAATTTCATTTTCATTAAAATACTAAATTAATGCACTAAATCTTTTTCTGATTAGTTTCGAAGTCGTACTATCGAAGCGTCGTTATCGGCCATATTATAACTATGACAGCAAAAAAATTCAATTTATAAATTGAGATTAATTTATTCTATATTTTTCATATTTCATACAAATTCATAAAAATCAAAAAAGTTTTTTTTGATAATTCAGATTATTATATATAATTTATCTTTATTACAATTTAAGAAATAAAAAATTAATTTTATTTCATTCTAATTATATTTTTATTTTAGTTAATAATAAATACTAAGATGCTTCAATTTAATATTAGAATAGTTAAGTAAACTGTAAAATTTCTAACTATGAAATTCTTAGATTCTACTTATAAACGATATGAAGATTTAGATTGGTTTTAATAGTGTACGAAATTTTATTTTATAATGTGAGCAAGTAAATAAACAAATTTCGAATAGTATATAAATAATAAAAATTGTTAAGAATACAGACAAATGTTGGTTTTTTATTTTATCCATGGGTGTTAAAGATCTTATAGATCTTAGTATCAAACAACACTTGGTGTGAAGTCGAAGTTAATGCTTTTTAAAATTATAAAGTAAACAGAATTAAAATACGGTTAACAAAAAAATATGAAATATAAGCAAAATACAAAAAGAATAAATACATAAGATAAAAATTTTTAATACATATAAAATTTATAATAAAAAGTATGCCCTTTTCTGAAAAGTAACTGAAACTTATTGTTTTTCACTTTTATAATTTAGCAAAACCTATTTTAATTTGGAGATACAATGCAAAATTAATAAGGCTTAATATAATATAATAATTGCAGATTAACACAGGTTATATATAATAATAGCCTACTTATAGTTAAAGAATAATGAAGAACTTAAACATCTTTTAATTAATACTTTTATTTTTCTTTCTTTTTTTCGACGTTAAAATAATATTTTAATCTATAAAAGAATAATTTTTGTATTTATATTTAATTTTGTAAAAATATTTAATATTTTATTGTAATGTTATAAATATGTTATTTAATTTTAATGAGATTTTTATTACCCACCTCATTCATTTCTTAACTTTATGTAATCATTTTATTTATTACTTTAATGGCCTTTTATACTAGGTGTATATAGATATATTTTATAAAATTAATTTTAAATATTTTTCGCGTTTTTATTTTTTTTCTAACTAACGTCGTATTTTTGTTTAAAATTGTTAAATGTGAAATATAAGAATATTTCTGTTTAAATGGAGTTTATTCGTATTATTTTTATTATTTAATATATTAATTTATTCTAGTTTTCTATCTTATTAGGTTATAAATTTTATATTGTAAAATTACTCTCGAAAAAATGTAAATAACTTATTATATTTAAATTAATATAGTTTCTAAATTATTACGCTCCTTTTACCGTGAATTTTAACGTAAAAGAATGTAGATGTATGATACTAACTGTTGAAATATATTTATGATATATATGATGGAATCTGTATGTTGGTAATTTAAATTATTTATCAATGGAGTAATTACTTATAATAACGATATTCTAATGAATTTGGTTATATTGATATTTTTAGCTAATAGCTAGAGATTAGTCATTTTGTTTATAAAATATGATGTTTGTTAACTTGTTTAAACTTAATATGATTTTTTTTTAATTAAAATATTTATCTTTAATAATCTTAATTATTAATAATTTAATTATTAATTTTAATTTAATATTTTTTTACAATAAATCATACAATTTTGATAATTTTCTTCAAATCTTGGTAATCTCTTTTGAGAAGATGAATTATGAATTGTAGATTCGAATGTTTTTTATTTTTCGATGTCTTGCATTAATCTTTACTACTTCATGTTATTATAGGTCGTTTTCATACTAGTTTTGTGTAGAGGGTGTGTAGATAGAATTTTATATTTCTGATAGATATTTATATTTGTTTTTGAAATTTTTAAGTAATAATTATAATTTTCTTTTTTATTATCTAAACGATAATGATTAATATTACAGCAAAATTATTGAATGGATCTACATTCTTTACTAGTGAAACTGTTGAATGTATGATTACATTTAGTTGCCCAGAGAATACATCTCTTGAAAAGGCTCAAAGCAACGAGTTTGTTATTTTATATTTTATTGTTAATAATTATAGTTTATAATTATATAAGTATATAATTATAGTATATATTTTTAATTATAACATTTAATATATTTACGTATTTATTTAGAAATTTGCATGAAAATCTTGCATGGGCTAGTGCTCAAATACATTGCCAATGTTCGATAAATGAAAAATTTATAATTCGTGAGAAAGTCAAATCAAATACTAATCCAACTACAGTGAATACCAGTATGTGTTTTTCTCAAATATTTTATAGTTTTATAAATCATATATAAATATATATATATATA
>JAPYYT010004327.1:0-10175 GCA_030522565.1 Ceratosolen corneri | reverse complement strand
GGGGGGTGGGGTGGGTGTAAAAAAGAAAAGAAAAGAAAAGCCTGGAGCTTAAGAGAGCGCAGAAGACTGGACGTTGCGCCCTTTCGAATCATGCTTTGAGGGAGACATCACAACTCACTCGTGTCCAAAGCGGCGGCCGCCGCCGCCGCCGCCGCGGCTGCCACTGCTGCACTGCTGGCAGCGACCAACGCTGTCCGCAAATCCTCGTCCTTGCTGCTGCCGCTGTCGCGACGCCTGGCCTCCTCCCGTCTCTTGCCCTCGAGACTACGGCTGCGACTGCGACTGCGACTGCGACTGCGACTAGCGCTATTCCTGCCTCCTTTCCTCCCGCGATCTCCGCCACCGCCGCCGCCACCGCCTCCGTCCTTAAAAGCATTCGCCGAGGGTTGCGGGGGCGAGATCACGAGCGAGCCACCGAATTGCTCCTCCTCGTCGAGGCAAGTCTGGTGCAGCTTAGGGGAGTGACGGTGCTGGTAATTGTGGTGATGGTGATGATAGCCGCTAGGACTTCGGCTACGTCGATGCAATTTGGGCTTTTTGTGGGGCGAGGAGTAAGAGGAGGGCGAGGAGGAGGAGACGGAAGAGGCCGTGGTGTTTGATAGCGAGAAGCTGTCGTCTTGGGATTTGTTCCAGGAGCGGCTGTTATTGCGAGGCGATGCGGAGGAGTTGTGCGACAGGGAGTTCGATTGCTGCTGTTTCAGAGATAAAGAGGAGGAGACGGGACCACGAGCCGAAGAACCCTTCGACGGCGAGCGATCCGAAGAATTCTCCTGCTGCGCGTCGCCCATTACGGCTGTCGCTGTTTTTTGGCTACTACTACTAGATCTTTGGTTACGGTCATTATCAAAGCATTTATTGTCGTTAAAAATCAATGATAAATCAGTATTAGAGTCGCTCTGACAACTATCGGATCGCGGAGCCAGGTCGCTCGTGCATACTTTAACCGGACTAAGGCTAACTAAGGAATTGTCGACACTAAATTCAAGACACGTCGAAACTTTTGCTTCGAGATCCTCATCGGCGAGGCTGCTGATGCTGACGCCGTTCTGCAGCGCCGCTCCACTTTGTTGCTGAGGATCCAGAGTTTGGAGGCCTAGGACCGTTTGCTGGATCGACGTCGACAATTCATCATCTCGGGCTAATGACTGCAAAAGAATTGGCACGATTATTCCCGTCCAATATACTTGTCGATAAACTCATTCCAACCAACAAACTAATGTTAAAACAATACTTGAACTGTAATTTACAGGTGAATAACTCTTTACTGAATATAGTCGTTGGGCGTACATTTAATAAGAACAAGCAACATTAGCCAATAAATATATAATGAAATTAAAGCTACCATAGTTCTATTGAAGTTTAAAGTACGCTTCGAATTGAATATTTATTACACTTATATGCTCAAATTGCACTTGGTGGTAAACATTGTCGAGAATGGGATTATTATAAAATTATTATTAATTACAGAAGGTGAGAAATTATAGAAACATTAATAATGTAAGAACATTTGTGTACGCGAGGCAAAATTAATACAACAATCATGATTTCTTTACCTGTTTTTCCGATGATCTCAAGTCATCGTAAGGCACAGTGGTCACTACTGGTTGTTTAAAGGTACAGTCAGAGGCCATCTATGAATAAATTAGCAACATCGTGAAATTTGTCTACTAATAGGATGAAAAATTACACGACAAAAGAATTGACATTTACCAGTTCAGGTTTAATATGTATAAGTGACCTTCCCAATTGCCTCTGTTTGTGGAGCAACATTTCTAATTTTGGTTTCAACCTCTGTAGTTCAATTAATTCTTGCTGTTTCTTCAAAAACTCTTCCTTCATTTTCAGTTCCGAGGGAGAAACGGGCTCGGTCGACGATTTTACTGGTGTTAATATCATCTGTTGTTGTATTTTCTGCTGCTGTAATAATTATAAATAGGGCACATTTAGTAAAATTATGATTGGTAACAAATCGATAAAAACAAAATCCATACCATCGACAGAAATTTCGGATTCACGTGAATAATTGATTTTGATGATAAAGCGTTCGGAGGTAAGGACGATAAAGGCCAGGCTGGATCGATACTATGAACTTGAACGTCTAAAGAAAACAATTTTTTCATGGGAAACACTTCGTTCCATGTTTGCCTTAATTTCCACATTTTTACCCTTGTATTTTCATCCACCTATTTATCAAGTATTATTATTAAGCAAAAGTGTCGAGAGAAGAAATAAAATAATTGTTTTGATAATTTACCTTTTCAAATACGTCGCAAAATGTATGAACAATATTTTTTGAGAAAAGATTTAAATAAGATCCATTTACATTCTTGATTATTGAATCGATAAGATAAAGAACAGGAAGTTTGACCTCACTTTGTACCTGGTAAAAACACAATACTCACTCTATCCTTTGCTTGCTTTCCCTTTCTTTTTAAACTATCCATAATTTTTTCTTGTTACATACATACAATGCATCAATTTGTTACAATATAATACATTTGTACATTAAAGCAACAAAAACATGTGATATTAAAAATAAATTTTAACTACTATAGATTTCGTGTCAATTTAATTTTCATACATTTGAATGCATAGTTGTAATTTCAAACTTAAAGTTTAACGAAATAAAAACACTGGAGTAAATGATAAAAAGTTTCAGCAATACGGATGTTTATGTTTATGAAATCACAAGAGAAGGCCTTTTGCATATAAAAACTTTTCGTACATATTCTTTTATTTCTTATTTACAAAAAATATATAAAATTACGTAAAATATCACAGGCGTTTCAACACTAACTTAATTACTTATAAATGAGTTTTGATAAAAGACATTATCATTATGTATCTCTTATAATAATTTATTAACATCAATAGTTTAATACTTATTTTACAGTTTTCATGGGAATGGAAAATAATTTTCCTAAATGTATATTTAATTTAAACTTTAGACAATTAAAAGTATCTAAATTTATTTAACGAATTTTAATGTAGATTAATAGAACAATTTGTTGCAGTTAAATTGTAAAATTAATTAATCAACATCAATATTTTTATTTTTGTTATAACAATGATTTCAAAAATTATAATCCTAGCTATCCACATTACAAGTACCACATACTCCAAAAATATTTCTTTCTTTAGGATTTTATGATTTTAAGAAATTCCGTTAGTCGTGCACTTTTCGAATTGAAATTATGCACGACTCGGTTGAAATGTATTAGTATGATATTGAATATCAAAATATGTAAAACTACTTGTACCGCAATAATCGAACGAGCATTTATGTTTATAAAAACCGACGATGCTAAATATAATTTATTTCTAAAAAAATCAATTTATTAAATACCCTTTAATATTAAAAGACGAAGCTATAACTTTATCACTAATCGATATGAAAAGTAATGTCTTTTTTAAAATTTACTTAACGTACCATTATATAATTAGCGAATTTCACTAAATTATGCCTGAGAATTTTATATAATAAGAGTGGATAGATAGGATCTTTAACATCCAAAGATATTAACCTTTTGTAAATGGGCTTCTACTGCTTCAACTATAGCTGATGCGTATTCAATATAATCTTCCGCTAATAGAGTAAGCATATTGATATGAGGTTTGCTGTTTGTATTGAGCTCCTGAAGCGAGGAAGTATATTCCTCGACAATTTCCACTGTTTTGGTGTTCCTAATATGGTTCATATCAGATAGCATTTTTAAAGAATGTCCGTTAAAAATTCAACTGTATTTATATCTGTAACAAAGAAATGAAATTTATTGAGCTTGGGCGACTAGTATCGTTATGTAAAAATAGTCTTGATTTTAACGAGAATACCATAGGAAAATATAATATTATTGTACTAAAATGAGTTATATTGATATATTTGAAAAAAAAATTTTTTTTACACATATATATATATATACGTATATATATATATTTGTATATAAACATGCATATATGTGTATTTATGTATTTTCAATGTATTTACTCAGAGTCGATAAAATTTTAGGTTTGCTTGTGTGGAAAGTCAAATTTATAAAAGAAAGAGTATCTTTATTATTAAGCCTTCAAGACACAAATTATTTAGAAAAATGAATTTCATCATCGTTGTTGAAAGGAATACAATGAATTTTAAATAAAACAGGATTTATTATTATTATTATTATAATACACTCGAGGGCTATAATAATATGTTGGCAATAATTATGGTATCAATATTTCCGTCTCAAATAACATAAATAACTTTACTACGAATTTTAATTTCACCTCTATGATTAGTTACATTTTCTGTCGCAGAAGTGACCTTGGAAAATAGATTCACAAATAAAAGAAACACTATTTACATTGATTGACGAATTTAACGCAGCCTGATTAAATGGAAAATTAATCAGTAATATGCAATCACATACAGCACATGCCCAATCCCTCCGATATTAGTAAAAATGTACCTTTTGTAACACGTTGTGTTGTCGCCCATCTAAACCAAAATTGCGTATCGCACTGAAACGTGTGAGAAGATCGAGACGATCGACTTGACTCGTCAGAAAAAAAAAGACGCCGAATATGCGTGTATATGTGTTCGTGTGTGAAAAACTTGCTAATGTACGTGATGTTATTGAAGGGGCGAATAAATTTTTCTCCGACAAACGATGAAAGACACACACTGCGTCCAGTGCGCGGATAAACATACGCTCGAAGCTTCCTTGCAAAACTATTATCTACATCCACATAAGCTATGCTCAAATCGTTGAAGCCCGCGACCTTCTACCAAACCAACTCTCTTTGTCTTTATTTGTACTGTAGTTTTTCGCTCACGCAGCCCTCCAATTCCTTCCAATATCTTCTCTCACGTGGATGCTGATGTTAAACAATAATCACGCTATCGTTAATAACCACGGATATTCACATGAAATGCGCGAGGAGTCGTCACCTTCTGCCAAGCGATCCATTGTTGCTCGCTGCTAAAGTCGCGCATGCATTGTAATTATTGTAGATGAATCATGAAATGAAACTCACGGTTAAGGAACACGCCGTCTGCTGCTCAAAGTATCAAAAACGACGAATGCAAGGGCACGTATCCAAAGATACGACTTTATTTCTAGCGGGAAATTCGTATGTAGAATTATTTGTGTGCGACTTTTTCCATTTATTGCTTACTAATTAAATGGCACGTTGAGTCGTGCACAAAATATTCAATGCAACAATATTTACTGTTAGCTTGGGCTCTCGAAGCAGTTAAATATAAATAAAATTTTATGCCCCAATAAAAATATGTAATTCAGTGTTTTGTAAAATTTCCACTCTTGGTAGGTCAATTTTTAAATTTTATTTGTTTAAAATCATTAAAAATATAGTTGCGCAAAGGTATTCAGATTTCTCGTGCCCTTTTTTTATTTTCTGCTCTAAAAATTACTTCGTACAAACACTTGAAATGTGCACATTCACTCGCTAAATCACGATTATTGCTATAATTTTGAGACATTAAAAAAAAAAAAAAAATCAGCCATCAACTTAATTTGCATAATTTGTATAAATTAGTCTTAATCTCTGTTTAGAGACCAATTAATTAACTAAAGTAAGCGTATAATTAATAGATATTAAAATAATTTTTCCTTGTCGTTTTTTGTAGAATTTAATGCTCCCAGTTGTTTGCTCCAAAGCAGTAATAAAATCACTTTTTCTTGAATTTAAATATTAACATCGCTATAAATGATTATTAGAGTTTTAAGTAATTAAGCAATTTATATATTGCCGGAACCTCGTTTTAATTTGATCTGTAAAATTTAGAGAAAGTACGAAGGAACCCTTAAGTTATTAAAAAATAAAAAAATAGCGTAACTATTAGGTACGGTCGAATGCAGGAATTATATATAATAAATACCGCATAAACGTAAAAGCAAAAAAGTAGTACAACATAATAACGGCACAATAGTCAAAGGTGCATTGATCTAATAATCGAACAATATTTTATCTTTTATATATGACCTTAGATCATAAAAATAAAAAGTTATAAGCAAAATTATCGAAATAAAATATTCAAAATTATTGTTACTAGGTTACTAATGTTATAATATGCGTTCGTTCATGTACTTTTATTTATATTTATCTTCCTAACGACATTTTTATTGCTATAAATATATAATACTAATCTTCGAATTAAAAATAATTTCAGGTTCATTTATTGTTTAACTATTACTTGCATCGATAGGTAAGACATTGATCATCAATCGACTTCACCACAAATTTTTTAATAAAATGGTAACACATGTAAAATCGATTTTAATTAACCATATTATAACCAAGCTTTAAGTACTTTTAATATAATACAACGCATAAACACATGTTATTTTTAATGAAGTTTTATTTTTACAGCAAATTTTTATTTATATTTTTATTTTTATAAAAAAATGTTGACTTGTCTATAATTACAAAAATTGTGAATCAACATGTTTTTCATAAATGGACAGATTAAAAATTATCTAAAAATACATGATTATTTATGAGTAACTATTACTAATTTCAAAGAATGTATTATAAATATTTCACCAATAAAAAATTATTAAAGAAATTTTGGAATACTTCGACGAACACAAAGGACGTCGAACCTAGTTAATTTATTTAAAAAATAATGATTTTGAAGATCAAAAAATAGATTAGATACAGTTGTTCATTGGCACAGGTAAGAACGCAACGTTATTATCACATGACAGAATGATCAATCATTTAAACGATTGCAATTTAATTGTTTAAAAACTATAGTTTACTATAAATATGTCAGCGGTATCCATATTATGCGTGTAAAACCTTTGCATATTCACAAGAAAATATTTCAACATGTAACACTATTGTTCCCAATTAAATCATTTATTTAATATTTTTCACGTGTAAAGTATGCGTTTTGTTACCTGTAACCTAAAATAATTATGGACATTAATAAATAGCTATAATTTTTAAATATCTACATGTATATGTGTTCAGAGATGAATCCAAGCTCGTATTAAAATTAGCACATTTATCCTCTCTCTCTCTCTCTCTCCCTATGTATATACATATGTTCTTCAAAAGACTAGTTTTAAATACACTTTAAAATTTTAGTTTTACGTCTAGTTAAGCTATATGTAAAAAAAAAAATTGACATATATATACAAAAATTGATTGATATAGTGAAATATCTTTCACTTATAAAAACTTAATTAATATTATTTTTATAATCATAAATGAGTAAAAAATCTTATTTTTATTAGTATAAAGATATTCCATAACAAGACTTTTTTTACATTAAAATAAAAGTAAGCAGCTATGGTAATGTTTAATTAATACAAGTATTACTCAAGTTTAATAATACGCATGTATTTTTTTATGAAATTTACGATACCATATTTTTTATTACATATGTATGCAAGGCTAAAACAAACTATCAATTTAAAATACTTAAAGGTATAAGGCATTTCATTACATGTCAATTTTTTGATAAAAGTGATATATTATAAATTAAAATAAAGATATTGAAAGAAAGTTAAAATTAAGACTCAACAAAAAATTGAAATTCAAATTTGAATGAGCTGGTAATTATTTTTGTCAAAATTTTAATCAAATAATCCAATTGTTATGAACATATTAATTTATATTTCCTAAAATATTACGAACTTTTACATATTAAAAAAAAATTAATCAAAACAATATCCTAAAAAATATTACAATCGTATAATTGTAAAAACAGCAAATTACGTTGTATAGTTAATTACGGATTATTATTATTATTATTATTATTATTATTATATATAAAATTTAACAACTGTTAAATTAATAACTGTCGGGTAAATCGGTCATCACAGTAACCAGATAGAGAGGGAGAGAAGGAGGGAGAGAGAGCGAGAGAGAGAGAGAGAGAGGGCGCGTAGTCACAAAGTGTTATATCTCGTATGTAGCTTAAACTACTTTATAATCGGCACTAAACTTCAAATGCCAAAACGAATTGTGAATATTACGCTATTTAGCAATAGTTTTGCTTATGCGTCACGAGCGTTGTATGGAAACGGGATGTGTGGAGAGGCCGTTCCTAATTTCTCGAGGTTGGTTCATCATTCTTATCACTGGCAGTACGTTAAACAAACTACTTGGACAAATCGCCTTGGAAAGAGAAGTCGGTTGGGTCGAGTGGCACCGATGCACATTCGCAATCACATCCATGAAACCCCAATGGCGCGAAAGTAGGGATAATATTCGCGGGTCTTTCTCGAATTAGCGTTGGCCGCAATGTTCGCATCTGCCTGCCCAGCTCTTGTTGCCAGATATGAAATTTAATTTTGATTTAAACGATATTTGAAAACCAATGCTCGGCCGACCGGAGGCCGTGAATTTGGCTGTCTTTTGTTGCCCAAGATCTTTTCTCTAGGCTAGACGTTTCACGATTACGATCTACAAACAATCTTTTACGTCAGAGCCCCTGCGGCACTTGAACTATATCACTGTATCATTGTGTCGATGATTTTTAAATAAAAGTATAAATTATGTTCCAAAAAGCAAAAAAAAAAAAATCTTTTGCATATGATAGGAATTTGATTTAAAAAATAAAGAAAAAAAGAAAAGAAAGTCCAAGTACATGTAGAATTAATTGGGTGCATTTTAAATATGCAAACTTTCAAGAACAGTGACGAAGGAAAATCTATCGATGCATAAGGTAAGAGTCGCCCTTATACTCTGAATTTCCGAGGGACTCATTCAAATTCGTCTTATCGAGCTTACAATCATAGCGCAGTAAGCACAAATAACCTGCTTTATAATTGCACGTGAAATTTAAATGCAAAAGGTCGAGAGGTTTCAAAGTTATTATAAAAACTCGACCCGCGCAAATCATGACTATATTAGTGTCCTTGAAAAAAAAAAAAAAAAAAAAAAAAAAACTATATTTAATATCAAAATAAGAACACGAAAAATCTTTCACCATAAATCTCACATAAATAGGATGTTGGATTTTTACTCTTCAACATATAATATCGTAATATCAATTGAATTTCTTGTCACGCGCACCGACCTTCAATGCTGCCATCTATAAGCTAAAGGCAAAGTACGCGTCCTTTCGGCTCGAGAAATAAAAAGTTAACGCTTTTAAGGCTCACACTTATGAATGTAGTTTTATGGGCGCCATTTGCTACTTCGCGTATAAGCGCGCGAATTGCGGTTGAAGAGAAAATGTCGCCGATGCTTGGCCACTTACGTGTGGCCAAGTGTATGTTTGCCGTAAGATTACCTGCATTATACGCGCATTTAATATTCCCAACGGACACTGTTACCAGTATATTATTCACCGGATTAACGATTAAAAGTGAATTTGCCTGGAAACTAATTTTCGAACGATTAAAGGAGTAGGGTGAGGGGCGGGGAGGGCGATGATGGTTATATTTGTATTTTCTTCCCTACCATTTCGGCAACGTACGAGTCACTTCACATAACGATCAACGATCAACGATCGATCGTCTAGTAGCAAAACTTATCGCAACTTATTACTACTGCCATCATTACAATTATTATTATTATTATTATTATTATTATTATTACTACTGTTGTTGTTGCTGTTATTGCTGTTGTTGTTGCTGTTTGTATCGTTATAATTATAATAATAATAATTATTATTACTAATATTGTTAATGTGATAAACAATTCCAAGTCAGTTTTACTATTAATCGACGTTTAAGAGAGAACGATGCCCGAGAGAGCAGTTCGATTGACGGGCAGAGCTTCGCTACGACAAGTAGTATTTTTCTCAAAGATTAGCTTACACAATTCCCGAATTAATTAAAGTTGACAAATCACTGGTCACCGAGACTTATTCCCTGTATTTCAAAACAAAACACAACAACTCGCTTCTCGCTGGGGTCACCTTTATGGTGAATGATTGTTGTAAATGTCAGATGCTGCGTAGCTGTTAATGTGACCAAATTTGTACTAAGAAGTAAGAGATTACAAAGTGGTGAGTAGAGCGGGGCGAGCGTTCGTAAATCGTAGGATTCGTATGAAAATATCGTTGGCCTAGAGGTGCGTCAGTAATGCGCAGTAGGAAGAAGCGCGAAATAGAGCGAGCGAGAGCGAACGACTGGGCGAGCAAGAGCGAGAGAGCGAGCGCCCGACCTGACACGATGCTGGGCGGGCCGGGGAAGGGACGTGTGATGTGTGTGGGG
>JAPYYT010004326.1:0-11567 GCA_030522565.1 Ceratosolen corneri | reverse complement strand
ACTAATAAGGCCAACGAATAAGTCAATAAACAACGACTTTTATAAGCGACCAACATTCTACTTCCTACGAAATTTCACTTTCTGCGGTTCTCTGAAAGTTCTAGGCGATATCAAGGTCGCAAAAGCCAGAGCTTAGAAATCGTCCCACAAGCTCAAACTGTAAATAAAAATGAGAAGCTGAGCCTCAGCTGGGAAATTGTACGGCGTGTCCGTAGACGCTGATCGCAATTTGCCGCTAATATGGCAAGTCGCCGCGACGAGAGAGTAAAAGTACAGAGCCGGAGACGTTAATACGCAATAAATTAACGGCCGCCCACCCACCCGGATTGAGGATTCCCCTTTGCGGCGCGCCTGTCGTCAAGCGCATTCGCGAAGAGGAACCGCGAGGACCGCCCGGGTCGACAACTCGGAACAGCATTATTCGTTTGGCATGGAACGGAGCCGATTGGACTCGGGGAGAAGTGTCTAATTTTGTGCGCAGAGATAAGTGACGGGTGTCGTGAAAAAATTTGGCGCCGGATGAAAACAAAAAAAGCAGCTTTCACCCGTTGATGCGTCGACAGGCTTTCGACTTCCCGATCCTAGGTAAATAATAAAAATAACAATAATACGATTATAACAATAGATAATAACACGATAATAACAATTATTTTATATAAATATATATATATATATAAATAATTATGAAACAGCAGGGTGGAGAGTAACATAAGAAAGGAGGCGGTGCTGTACTTACTCTTTACTTTCACTTGTGCTAGCGAATAGCATTGGAAATGTGAATGTTAATTTTTAAGTTTCAACATTAAATCATGCTTTATATTGCAATATATTATAATTTTATTGCCCTGACTTTAACGAACCTTCATGCAACTAAAGATAGCCGCTTGCTTATCCTACAGTTTAATGGAAAACCTGCAAATAGGCAGTTTCTATATACGTTAGAATACCTTTAGATTCACTACCGATTTTCTAAACAATATTATAAATTTGTTGTTTTTTTTTTCGATTATAATTTACTATATAACTTATGCTTTACTTTGCGTAAATGTGGATTCTTTATTAATTATTTTATCATTCATATGTATTTCAAGTATCTTCTTATTCGCGCAATAATTAATCGAAAATTTGAAAATCAATTTTCATCCGCAATAATATAATTAGATATAATTTATTAGAATTCAATTGCATTAGCAAAAATATTTATGTAATTAGCTAACGTCCGTTTATCCGAATTTTTTTATTCTTTAGGTATAATAACATTATTTTTACCGTTATACATATGAACAATTAAGTATATTTAACAATAAAAGATCAATATCATCATTCTAATGAGAGATCGGACTATTTTAATTATCATATCGAAATTTAAATGATATAAATTTTTATATACCAGCGTATCGTCATTATTTTGTTTAAAATAATATATTAATATAAATTCAGCATTTTAAAGTATCAAATAAAATAAATGAAATAAAAAAATTTATTTTTCAACTTATTTATAGTATTTTTTATACGTTCAAATTAGAAATTTAATTATTTGAAATTACGAGTGAACAATTTTTATTAATACTTTCACTGTTAAAAATAGTGTAAGCACATCACATTTATTATTGCAGATTAATTTATGGCTATATGCCTATAAGCAAAATTTCCAACAATTACAAGGTTTCTTTAATAAAATTAGCAAAAAATGATTAATTTATGTTTGCTTGCTAAGAACATTACGACAACAATTTAAAAGCTAAAAAATTTAATATTTACGTTTGCAAATTGCATTTTAGCTGTTAAACTCGATAAGGATTTCTTTGGATAAAAAGATTTGCGTAAATATGTAAATACTTATAAGTAAACGTTTATTAGAAAATAGAAAAGGTTTACAAATTTTTCTTTAAAAAAAAATCTTCTGCGTTAAAACATAATATATTTAAAGAGCAATTTTATCTATTTCTCGTGGATAAATAAAGAAAATATTTATAATAATATAGTTTCTACTTCAATTGTCATTTGAACAGTATCATACTTATTATATTTATCATAATATTAGATTAACAACTACATTTACTTTAATGTAGGGTACTTTTATACACGTTATTCTAAATCGTAAATAAAACATTTGTAAAACAATTATTTAATCAACTATTGGTAACAAACACGCAAATCACCGTTTTTAAAATTTTTTCAAGAGATTAAGCAATAGTTTTAGATCTATTTATAATTATAATCATACATATCTTTATAGAAAAATATATTTTGCGAAGAATTTACCATTTTTTCAAGTTAGTTTCTAAAAATAAGACACAAACTCATTAAAGTTAGTTTATAAATCGGTCAAGGATTTGTAATGAAAACAAAGTAACTACAAAGTCAGTTGCAAAGACTTTGTTAGAATTAACAAGACATGATTGTACCATTAATTGACAGTAATAATCAACATAAGCTATATTATCATTTCTAATAACTATTTTACGTTAATGACAAGAGGATCTAGCTGACATTCTTATGAAATCAGAATTGTTAGTCATCATCCGTAATCTTAAGAATTCAAAAATTACACTCTGTTATTCTGGAGTTTATCATTTTTATGGATAAGAGAGGACTACATTAATAAATGCAACTTTATTATTCCTTACTTTTACAAGAGTAACTACAGATTCCGGTTAAGCTTGAAATGTATGTACATAGAGTCACCAATAATTAGATTTAAATGAGGTTTGATGATGTAAATATAAAAAGCTATAATTTAAAATTAAGGTTAGGACACGATATGCTTAAGATATATATTTAGTAAGATTTTGAAACTCGATTTAAAAATCTAAATTATATTTTACATATTTCATAAAGTAATTTTTTAAAAGAATTTTTAGAATTTGATGGGAAACTAAATAATTTTCATTATTCCTAACGAAAACAAGTTTTTTTTTCACAAGAAGTATGCTACATATCTTTATTTATATCATTTCATTTTGAAAAACTATAATATTAATAGTAATCTATTGATGTAAACTTATCTATCAAATGTATAAAGAATTGTAGTATTTTTATGTGACAAACTTTTTTTTTAAAATATGAGAAAAAGGACTCACGCAAATCTGTATAAATTCAATAACGAAACATTTTATATTTTTTAGATTGAAAATTAAACATATATATTATGAATTCTAAATGTTATTACAAATGCATAAAAAATACTAAAGAACTTAAAAAATTTACATAAATTCCTTTGTTATGAAATTCGAGAAATAGGTCAGCTCTTACCGTGAAATATTTTGAACTAAACAAAAAAGTCACATACAAACAAATTACCAAAGAGAGAGAGAGAGGGGGGAGGGAACGACAGATAAGAGAGAAAGAGAGAGAGAGAAGTAGAAGATGAAAGAAAACGAGCCTTAATAGCGATCATCTGTCTTAAACGAACGAAGCTCTTATCGCTTAATCCAAGGGCCTTGTTAATAAGTCCTCGCGACAGATATTATCTTGCACATACATTGTCATTGGTTTATGTATATAATACGTGTTTAGATATGTTAATCTGCTGACATCTTTATAGTGCGACGAGACAAAGTTTAGGAAAAATTCGTTTCACCTGTAAAGGCAAATGTGGATTAGGGTTTATGAATGTTATTGAAGTACGATATTCATACGTTAATCTTGGTACTTAATCATAATCTTTCTCGCGTTTTAATTTTTTATTTACATCGGCAAGGATAATAGAGGGAGGAGGCTAGTATATGATTGTATTTGATGTTAATATATAAGTCACCACAGCTTGTTAAATGGCAAACAAATTAAATGCTATGTGTAAAAAAGCTTGAGTGTTTTTTTTTTTTGTTTTTGTTAGAAATTTTATATTTTTAATAGTGATGCACAAAATAAAAAAAATGTGTGTGGGAAGAGATTTCAATGTGATTCGCGTTGAAAATCTTATTTTTAGAGTCGGTTTTTCTCAAAAAGCGAAATACATAATTATAATTCATTTTATTATTTATTATATTTATTATATTTATAAATATAATTCATAAGACAACTGGACAATTAATAAATTATAATTAGAATTAATTTATTGTTTATCCACACAAATAAGTTGTTTAATTTTATAAAGCCTGCATATAATTTACACAATGTGCTGTTATTCGTTTATATTATATACGATTAAAATATTAATAGTAAGGATAAATAAAATTAATACCCTACCAATTGTTATTTAATTGAGTCTTTTTAGCATATAATTTATTGTACCATTATTTTATACTATTTGACTTTGATTAAATATTACGTTTCTTTTACTTTTACTTACTTACGTTACTTTTACTTCTTGTAGAATAGCCGTCATATATTATAACTATGTATGTTTAATTTCTTATCAACCTTAGATATAAATGGCATTTTGTCACATTAGTCTGTAGTTTCGATACTTTCGTTTTGAAGAACGTAACATAATCATCTATATTAACGACAGAAAATGATAAATCTTTGGAAAGTTTCTATTAAAATATTCAAAGTTATGTTTTTATCGCAGGGGTATCTGGATGCCATTGAAAAAATTTGGTCATATCAAGACAAAACAAAGTGGTATCGGACGGGTTTTCGAGCGAAACATTCGACCCTTCGTTCGCGATTCTCTCTCTCTCTCTTTCTCCTTTATTTTCGTTTATTCTCTTTGATTTGTGTATGTCATACGTACATGTAGACCTATACAAGGGCAATTTTACTCTCTTCTTTGTCAAATGTCTCCCCCCCCCTTTTTTTTTTCCTTCCTCCCTTTTTCCCGCTAATTTATGTACCCATGCGTGCGTGTACGTGTACATGTAGGATCATTATTTTATAAAACAGAGTTTGAAAAAGTAGCTGTAAATGAAAACTATGATGTACTCTAGAGTGATAGGCATCTCTGCGAAGTCCTATTAGTAGTAAAGTGCAATATTAATGCGGGTAACAATAATTTTATACAACTGTCGTAGTTGTACAGCGACAAAATGTGGACACTCTTCTTTATTAATTAACTATCGTTAATTCAGTAATGCCGATGACTGGCTGTATATCTAGTGAGCATCAAGGGATGCTCATTTTTTTTTTGTAACATGAGCGCGGGATCCAAGGACAATCGACTGCTGGTGGCCAGATCGCAAAGGGAATGCAACGAGTGGCCCCAGGCCTTCGTCCCGCAAGTGTCGCGTCTCGTAGTAGTAGTAGTAGTAGTAGCAGCAGTGAAAAGAGAGAAGCGAACAAGACTGGGGGTCAAGAGTACAACGGGTGCGTCCCGTGGAGGGCGGACGTCGGCTGCAAAAACCGGAGCAACGGACGCACGCGCGGCTCTCGTGCAATATTCCCCCTTACGTCCCCGGTTGGACAACCCCTGCGATTTAGCTCGGGATGGGGAGATCGGCATCTCCTACCTTCGATTGATTTTCGTGACGCCGAGGAGGGAGGGACGATGTCGCCACGTGGCCACCAAGAAGACCGCATTGTGCACGACGACTCAAAAACTTGCGAGTCCCCCAGCCTCGGTTAATGACTTGGACGAGCGAATCTAATTCTCGAGTCACCTATGAGCAACGCTTCTGTTGTCCCTTATGCTTCACCGAGCCTTTTAACGTTCGCGCCTTTGCCATTAAACGATGCTTATAAGAAGGGCTCGTCCTTGTGTGTTGTTCCCGAGTTTAAACAGGGGGTAGCTCTATTACTAGTGTGCAAACACTGGTCCTTATGCATAATAGGTGACTATTACGTGATATTTTATAATGCTGTCGTATGGTTTGAGGTAGCAAATACGTCGGACTGGATGAATATGATAAAGCGGATTATGAAATTGTCGTTTGCGATTCGGAATAATAAATAATTTAACAACTGTTCATCGATTGCTACTTGAGCGTTACTTCCTTCTTTTCAAATAATACTTTTTCTAATACAAATAGATCCACGCTAGATGTGGAGCTCGGTGAAACCAGGAAAATATTGGATAGTATGTAATGTCGATGTTAAAATCAATAGAAAGCTGTATCTCTAGATATTCAATTGCTATTTTTATGTGAAAGAGAGATCGATTACTTGGATATGAAACATCCGTGTGTATTAAGACATTAAGATCATTATCATTATCGGACATTTCACTTTTTTCCGCTTTTCCGATTAAATCCGATTGTTTATACACACCCACGAAAGTTTGACGTAAAGAAAAACACTCGTTTACTCGTCAAATTACGGTAATATTTCATTACCTTTTGGTTCGGCTAATTACGATCAGTCCTGAAATTCGGGCCATTGAAGCGCAGCGAGAATTTCGATGACTTTAAATACGTTCCGATACATGGGCGCGCACGCATCGAAAATGAATAGAACAAACACTGTAATGAAATATAGAAAGTTTCTCACAACTGATAAGCGTTACATAAAGTTTGCGGAAAATACAAAAACAATAAGATAATACATTGATTTGAATTAAAATGACATTATTAGAATTCGCAGGAGATCAAGAATAATGTTTTCATATCTCTTGGGCTTAGTTGTGCTCAATTGACGATTGAAATATCATCATTGAAATTAAAGAGATTGTCACTAAAGCGAAAAAGCTTGGAAGGTCATTTCAATAGCCTGGCGACAAGGGCGCAGCTTTACGAAATGGCCTGTACGTCCATTTATTATACACGCTTGCATAATCAAGCGAGTGATTTCGACACTTCCGCACCGACCCTATCTTCATCTTACAAGTAATTTACAAGCCCAAGGAATCTCCGACTTGCGGCAAACTGCGCGGCTATCCACAGGACTCAGTCGCGCGCAGCTTAATGCGTGCAGTCGTAGTAAAAAAGGGGAACGTCGAGAATGTAGTTTTTGCCCAAGCTCAATCCCCCCCCCCTCCCCCATCGTATCCCCGCGTGGGTGGGGTCCGCTTTTCCCCGGTGACGAGGACTTTCGAGATCACCACGATACCGGGGCTGGTGCGCGCACCCGCACGTGCTCCTTCGATCCGCACCTATACTTTTCCCACGATATACGTACGTTTCTGTTCTTGCACAATCTTCCCCTGTCACTCTCTCTCTCCCGCTCTCTCTCCCGCTCTCTCTCTCCCGCTCTCTCTCCCGCTCTCCCGTCTCGCTGAGCTTTTCCGTCGCGCTCCCAACACTTGTTTTTCCTCGTAAAATTTGTGGGCCTCTACGAGCCAGCGATACTCGCGCAACATCTACAATAATTATTTCAGGGAAATGATGCATAATTTTGCGGTCACTTTTTTTGCGATGCGCTCGGAGCGGCCAGTATTGCGTAATGCTTTCCTTTCGTGTCGACATAGATGTAATAAGTAGCTGTTGCAATTGATATATTTATCAGGCGAAATGCCTGTTTATTTTGTAAATAGTAAGGTCCGCGACATCGTAAATATTTAAGAAGGTCATTAAAACATTGCCGATGAAAATGGCGGCTGAAAATATATCATAGCTTTTGGCAATAATTTTGAGTAGAACACCAACGTCAACAATAGAATTTATCAGCTTTTTGGCTTGTCTATGCAACTTTCAATCCTCGATAAATTATAAATATATATATTTTTCATATTGTACTTGTTTGTCCAATGTCCTTTATTGAAGTGAATTGACGGCACACATTCTTATAAATATTGATGCAACTACGTAATCATGCAGGTGTATGAGAAGCCAATGTTGACTACGTTAAAAAACAATAAGTATTGTTATGAATTATTTTTCGTTTTCGTGAAATCAAAACACATCAATCGTTTAAAGTAAAGAGAGAGAGAGAGAGAGAGAGAGAGAGAGAGAGAGAGAAGAGAAGAGAGAAGAGAACAAAATGAAACAGAATGAAACAGAAGCATGCGCAAAGATCGTTTGAAGTGTCGTATTTGATTGTTAAGAATACGCAGAATATACGACTAAGTACATTGAAGATTAAAGAAACACCAGCCTTACAAGAATCACTTTTGCCATTGACCGTCCGATTCTTGGTAAACGCCAAAGAAAATTCACTTGCACCGCGTCAGGTCCGTAAAATTCGTACATGCCGTAAATGTGGAATTGAATTAGAGTGCCGAAATCCCCGCATGAAAAGCATAAGAAATAAGAAAGTCGGGTGCGGAAGTGACGAGAGGCGGATCGATAACGTTCCTTAGGAGGCTGCGAAAATTGAATAAGTTTCTCTCGTACGGTGCGTCCGTTTGATTCGCCGAATGTAGGTCGGAGGGAGACTTAGCGCGCGATCGTTAAATTTGTTCGGCCGAGTTCGAAAGGCACCTTTGTGCGTACCTGCGCACACTTTCGCGAGAAAGTTTGTCGCCGCCTGCACCTTATGCCTCCTCCCGTCCATTCTGATATGCAGGAGAGTCTTGAGCGGTTAGGAGTGGAAAGGAGTTGGGCGAGGGGAGGGGAGAGCCTGAAAATCCGCTGGACGCGAGGCGCGCTGTATAAGAGGTTAGGTTGGACTGCGCTCGGCGCTTTATAGCGGCAGACGAGTTTCCAGGAATTCCAATGATTCCCGGTACGCATTTCCGAATGCTCGCAGAGGCACTCTCGTCCCGCGGACTCATAAGAGAACGACGACTGTCGTCGGCATTGAGCCAGCAACGATGGCACCGCGCTGCCCATTCTTTATTATACACTTTTGGGCTGTAAAGTTGATGAAATCTTCATTAAATCACGTGGAGCTATTTAATGATTATTTTCAGCGTTATATTAATTGGCACAGTCGACAGTTTATGTATTTCCTTGCAAATCTCAGGCAAATATTTGTAGACGAATTCATTTGCGATTCACTGCAATTAATTGACGTTGCGTTTTCTATCATCGGGTGTCATCCATAAATCATCTATTGGTTACTATAATCACATTAGAGAGTACATTATTTGGAATTTAATCAGATCTTGAAGTTAAATGTTCGTTATTTTTGAGAAATTTCGTAGCGATGACACTCTTAATCAAATCACGATAAATAAATCAACCGCCCCTCCCCTCCCCCAATAGAAATCTACGTTCTAGATCAAATTCTTCCATTTACTTGTAGCTAGGAAAGCAAAAATTAATTAAAATTATACATATCAACCCCGTATGTTTTGTATGTTTTGGCTCTTGTGTATTTACATAAGCCTATAATGGCTACTTATATTTTTACAATTAAATACCTTTCTCGACTATATTTATAAATAACATTTGCCAAAGAAGTACGTGATAAGATTTCAATGTACGTTATGAAATTGCTCGAGTCGTTAGATCGGGAAATCTAAATCTAATTGTACATTATAATCTAAAAGTCAATATTTTGATTATTGAATGTTTTTATTAAGCGCATATATGTAGAAAAGCGTCTTACAGATGCTGACGGCGTTTTTCTTACCGCCTTTCCTGCGGACCTTATAGAAGGGCCAGCCAAGGCCGAAAGTGGAATTCCCCGCGAAGCTCTGTAAATGCCAAAAGTTTTCGCACTAAACCACCCCGATTAATCTGGCCAAGTGTTTACCAAGCTGTACAGTTAGTCGCAAGAACAGTAACAATTCGATTTTATAGATTAGAAGTGACGTTGGTCGGTTTGCAAGCGAGCGCCTCCATAGCGTTAGGTTCGCGTAGTTCGCGAATCCAAGGATAACCGGAGATACGCCCGAGAGGAGGCGACGCTCTTGGAAACGGCGCAACATTGTCGCGATCATGTTCCAGCTGCGCACTCGCGATTCTCCCATTTGCCAGGAGATCATCGGTTTGATCCCTTAATGATACTCAAAGGCAAACAGATAGGCACTAAATTTCTTAAGGCTGGCCGTGACTGTCGGAACCGCGCGTTGATGCATTTTAATTAATTGCATTAAATTGAAATATCTCCAATCGTAGACTGTCTGTGTATACTTGAGTTTGAACTATCAGAGTGCTAAATAAACAACGTCTCGTCATAATTCGGCAAATACGTGTCTGCGTAACTTTAGCAGTGAAGTCTTGAGCGCTTGATATGAGCATTATGCCCCTATGTTTGGATTAGACTGACCCCCCCCCCACCCTGCCCCCTCAATCATATTACATCGCGACCCTTTATTATTATCGTCATATTATCCGTGACAAGAGAGAATCTTCTATTGGCTTTTTTCTTCATTTCCTTTGTATTGTAGATTGGTCGACTAAGTGGTTTGACATTGAAAGGATAAAGGTAATTGAAAAGCTTGAAATACTGGAGAAATTGTAAAACTGCCGGTGCAACATAGAAGATTATTTAACATAGAAAATCGCTGTAATAATTAGTTAACTATCATCTTCTACGCGCAATGAGCGTTGAATGAGTAATTGAAAATCGGCATTAATTATACAATCATATTTTGCTGTTGAATTATACAAACTTAATTTATCACCGGTTAGTTAGTACTTCTTAAAATTTATGGCATCATTATGTATATTTCCTTATTTATCTTCTAATGTCAATTATTATTATTAATTATTGACATTACTGTCTCTATTAATTTTCCGTTTAGCATTGGCAATTATTTTTGCATATATTTGAAATGTAATCTAGTAAATATTTATTAATTGCGAACTAATCCTTGAACGTGGCTTAGAACTAGTTTATCCTGTTAAGCTGCGTATGTTATTGGTGCAATCATTCATATAATCTATCTACATATAATTCTTCGATGTAAATTACATATTATTAATATATTATTGTTTATTTAACTATTGCGTGCTTGAATATTGGAAGCTGATATACGTTAAAATCAGCTTTAAATTATTTACAGTGTCGATTAGATGAAAACAATTGTCGCAGTTTCTTAACAAAACAATCAAATTCTCGATACAAAATTGTCTGCAATCTGAAAGAGAGTAATTACGATTTAAAAATGTTCATAATTATGTAATCGCAGAATTTCCTATTGCTGAAATACTTTCTACTCGCATCTTTGAAAACAAATAAATTGGTAAAGGCTGAGTGAGCAAGATTTTTAAATCAAATGATATATCAATAGGCGGGATAAGCATATAATTAGCCAAGTTCGTAGCATTTTTGGCACACTATTAAATTTAAGTATGCCCTATGCCCTGGCTCAAGCATGTAATTTCGCGTTAACAGATTTGACACACTTTCATTGTCGACGTTTTAACAGACTCGCGTGCCTCGACACAAAGTATTTCGGCCCATTAACATACGTAAGCCCGTTAAAATGACACGCGTGAAAGTGTGCAAGATCCGTGACACGAAACTTAATAGGGGATTTCCAGTTGAGATGCAGCTTGGAAGGAAAAGTGACGAGAAATGAATCGTGCGTCTTTATCCGCTATCCTCGGCAAAAAGAAGTAATACATAGAGGAAATAATATATAAATCCTGGAGTAGCGGCAAATTTTGTGCCGCTCGACAATTGGCCATTGACTTTCATTTGTTGAACCCTACTTTGCTCATTAATAGGTTTATAGTGAATTCGATGATAAATCGAGGGCCGATATTATGCCTGACTGGATTTTGCCTTTGGTAGACATGCCTTGGACATTCTTGTGTTCACTGGCGACAGTACAGTAAAGCACAGGAAGATTCCAATTTATTAGAGTAGAGCTTCGTTTACGAATCGACCAACATTAACGTATTTTGATTGTATTG
>JAPYYT010004325.1:0-10182 GCA_030522565.1 Ceratosolen corneri | reverse complement strand
ACTCTCTCTCTCTCTCTCCCTCTCTCCTCTCTCGCTCTCTTGCTCTCTCGCTGTTTTTAACTCTCGTTTCTACGAGAAGCTTGCATCCGCCATGTTCGCGCTGGCGTGCATGTGCATGCGCGCACACCAGCCGCCGTGGCCCCACACGTACGGCATGGGAGCTGCTCGTACATCCCCGTTGTGCGGTGCTCAAAGTAACGTGCTGAGCGAGAAAAAGAGAGCGGCGGAGGTCGGGGAAGGGCGGGAAGGAGCCAGGTCAAAATCGATGCAACCTGCCAGCCTGCAAACAGAACAAACCCAGAGCCAGAGCCGGAGCTAGAGCGTGTGTGGGCATAGACACCGGGACCGCGCCTGGAAAATCAATTTTCATCCTTTACCACCCTGCTGATGCTTCTGCTGCTGCATGCAATCGACAGGGTACTCCCGACTTTGGAACGCATTCACTTCGCTGTTTCGTCTTTTAGCGCTTTGCTAATTAACCGGAGCCAATACTCATGCGCTACTCTGCCTCGTAGAAGTATCAGGGAGGAGGTAAGAGATTACTGGCCCGTGAGTATCGAAAGCCCCTTGAATATTTCGGCGGAGCCCTTTCAGAATCAAATTGGGGCGTAATGGGAGTTATTATGCTCGCTTGGAATATCGAGTCGGTTGGAATTAGACTTTACTGTTTGCTTATCATTGTTTTATGCAGATTGAGCCTACTTCGGTCGATAGCTATTTTTTTAAATTTGAACCTCGGCCAATCTAGAAAAGCCCAACATTCTCTTGCCCTTGTCGATTAAGTGTATTTATAGATTTTATCGAACTACACTCCCTTACTGTGGTTTTGAAAAGCGTAGTGGCATAATGGAATAGACGCCATATATTTTAGTATATCACTTATCGCGTTAAGACTCCATTTCGATTCAACCCTTTGTATGTTATTGATCTTGAATAAAAAAAATTCAAAGCTCTTGCTTAAATGGTTAGGAAATGTCCGCGGCAATTTCACGAGACAATGTTTATCGATTTATTATAAAATGATGAACTCTCAATCACTTGGGAACAAACATTACGATTAAAAAAAATTTTAATTTCTTTTACGTTTTACTTTTATGTACTTTCTGGACATTCCGTCTTCGTTAATTAATTCATCCAATGAATTGCTTATACTGAGATAAATCAAACTTTGTCATAAAATAGTTAATAAGTGATACAAGTAAATGTCAAGTTCAATGAGCGCTCTAATAATCATATGATGTTAAGAAGATTTTAAACCCAAAAATTTTAATGTATATCTTGACCTGATAAAATATGCTTAAATGTTTCTTACAGGAAAATCGTTATAAAATTTCACGTAGCATGCATTACTTATAAAATGCAATTATCACAATTATTTTTTGAATATGTTTGGAAAATATTTTTATTGTGTTCTCAATGTTAGATGATGAAAGGTGTCTCTTTATATCATATGGACAATGATAATTTTGTCAGAATCATTCGTTAAATTCCTTAAATTATTGAACATGTTTTGTATCGATAATTAGTCTAAGATCTTAATTTATTGTTCTATCCTTAAATTTTTTAAAGTGTTATTCCTTATATGCCTAAATAAAATTCAGACTATAAATATCATTATTAATGTCATAAATTTATAATTTAAAACTAATAAAATAATTACTATTTAAATCCTAATAAACACATTACTAAAGTAGTTGTGTTTTCATCAACTTTTATCAGATATTAAAGATAATATACATAAGTTATGATCGTAAAAAATTTATTATAAATCGGCTTTTATAAATTATATAATAGCAATTATATTGCCGACAAGTTTAGTTAATATTTTAAAATTAATGATCTCTTTATTGAATAAAAGAAATGGAACTTAATCAATACTGTTATTATTCTATTAATAAAATGTATAGAAAAAATTAATCTTATTAAACTGAGCCAAAAAGAGAATTGTACATATATTTCAATCTGTTTATATGAACATCTTTTTATGCCCGGCGCATATTATCAACAATAAACAAATAATATTTTTTAATTATACATCATAATTGCATAAAAATTAAATGATAATAAAATTAAATTTAATCGTGATGATATATTGATTTAATTTCATTATTTTTAGCAATTAATATCTATTACAGTGTAATAGGTTGTAACGTAAGTAACATTTTCAAAATCAATTCTAAATTAAGTAATTATTACAAAATTAAAAAAAAATATTTTTAATTCCCATAATCGATTTTCTAATTTTATTAATCAATAATTACTTATTTATAATCTACAATTAGGTACCTCAAATTAATTATTAAAAGCTTTACAGAATTTTGAGGCCTACTTTTAATAAAATTCAAACTTATAATTATCGCCGATAATTGCGATTTCTAAAAATCTTACCTCATCAAAAGCATAAAGAACCATTCCTTAAATTATAAAATGTATAAATATTTAAAAATAACAATCATTGTTTAATAATTATATATAAAAATGAAGCATTATTAACAGGATTTATATGCATTCATACTAATTTCTGTAATGTACAATAGCATATTGATTATTTAGTACAGTAATTTTTATTAACCTTTAAAGATCTCGACTACTGAAATATTTGTATAATTACAGAATAAATACGCAAATATATTGTGATCTTTTATATATTTATAATACATTATATGGTTAATATAGATTTAGTTATTTTAATTTTTTAAAAAACTGCAAAAGAGTACCAACAATTTACATTTAACAACGAATATTTATTTGCAGTATTTAAAAGATTTAAGATAATATATTATTTATTAATAATTAAAATTCTATTTTCAAAAATTTTAATTATTAATTCGAATGATATTAATGTTATTATTTGTACCTCATATACAGTTAAAAATTTTATTTAAAAATCACCACTACAACGCTAAATTTATTAAATATTTTGTTTCTAATATTTTAATTTGTTTCTACTACTGCATAATATTATAATTACTCCACTCAGAGAAATGTATTCCAATGCAAAATGAACATTTATTTTTTAATGATAATTTAATAGTAATATACTGTATTTCATGTGACATAAACTTTATATGCTTTGATAATAAAGTTAAGTGAGAAAATTTATAATCTGAGCAGATCATTTAAAAACAATGTTGTATAGTAAAATATTAGATAATAAGCATTATTAATGAGAATGACTGAATATATATATATATATATATATATTTCGCTAGTTTAAACACTATTTTAATGTAGCACTTCATAAATTTTCTTTTACCAAGCTTGTCAAAAAATAAATGACATATACTGATGTAACACAATAAATTATATTTAAATAAATAAATATAAACTAGTACGTATTTGTTTCTTTAATATATACATACCCAATGTTTTTATATATAATAAAATGTACTTTTGATTAATAAGTTAGTAAATTATTATATAAAAAGTTTTAATTTATTACTTCGCAAATATTTATGTTTGTTTTTATTTTATTAAAAAATGTCATTTATTGTTTGCTCAATTTTTATTGTCTTTTTTACAATGTTCTTTGAATATAATGTGTCAGTTTTTCAGTATGTATACATGAGAAAGCTCATCTATATATGTATTGTATATATAGCACTGTAATAAGAAATATAATCAATTAGATATATTAGTTTGCATTCAGTGTTAACATAGTAAGACTGTTAAATTGAATATAGATGAAATTTATTTGTACGATGTACAAATTCATTCCTTCATATTTATCTAAAATTTTAAAAAGTGAGTAAAATATTTTAATTCTAATGAATTTAATACTATTACCATATAAAAGCTAGCCTAAAACCTAATATTTTATGAATCAATATCCGTAAGTAAAATAGTAAATTCTTAAGAATGATTTAAATGGCTTTCAATTTCTATGCAATATAAATTAAGTTCTTTCATGAGTAATAGCAATAAATTTGAAAACTGCATTATTTCAAACAAATTAGTAGATGTGAGCTATAAAAATTATTCCATTGACAATATATAAGAGCTTTATATCTTACGAAGAAATAGATGGAAATGAGTTGAATCTGATGTTTATCTTATCTGCAATCAAAATTCGTCTGCTTATGTGTTAAATTCTCAAGACAATTTGCTTCACGAGCAAAACAGCTCGAACTTTATACAAAGCACTACATTGGGAGCCTATTTCAAAGTTTCATGATCATAGTTCCGTATAAAATTCTGCTGGGTAATTGATTGCGCGACCCCTTTCTCTTTCTCTCTTGTTGAGACCGCAACTGTTCCAAGGAATTTCAAGGTTAAGCAGTAGACTTCGAAATTTCTCTCTCCTTCCTTCCTTGCTCTTATATTCGCTCTTTCTTTCACGTCCGTTGCACTTCTCTTCCTGGCCATCGCTTATTCGAGGTGTTGTATGATTAAGCTTCCGCTAATCAACATAAGGGTAAACCATTGTAAAGCGATAATGTATTTATCACGTTTCATTTTCATGACTCTCTCTCTCTCTCTCTCTTTCTCTATCTTTCTTGTTCTTTTTCAATATCTTTCCCCATCCCGTATTTCCCTTAACTTAACGATCGTGCTGGCTGATCAAAAAAATTATCCGAACTGGCGAAAAGGCGGCTCCTTCGATCCTACTATACACAGGCTTTCACGGACACCCGAGGTCAAAAAACCCTCCTAGTCTCAAGATACGGCACGAAATGCCAGGAGGGTAGCGAGCTTGCGAGCGAGTAGTAGCACGAGAACGTGCACGGACTGTGTAAGTCGCTATTGAGCGGATAGGCGTGCGACATAACCCTCTCTTCTCTCCCTTCGCCCAGAATTTTGCCCAGCCGTTTCATATTCCCCGCGTCGTGCACTACCCAACCATCTCATCGTACTCTCTCGCACTCCTAGTTCCCTTTTTAGCACCCCTATTCCCGCCCCCACCCCATCCCATGATAAATCCCCACCCCCCCATCGCCCTTCCCGCATCCGCTTTTCGACCACTCTATACTACCATCCTCCTCTCACTTCCTTCTCTGAACCATACAACTCCCTCTAAATCCCCCTCCCCTCGATTCATCCCGTCATTCTCCACCTCCTCTCGCAACCCAACCCCTAGAACGGGGGATAACGGCGGAGCGTGGGTAGAAAAAGTGGTGGGGTAGAGAGAGATCCGGTGATGGGTGGGCTGCTACGCGTTTTGCTACACTCTCTTTCTAACCCTCCGCCCTCCTCCTCCTCCTTCTGCTCCTCCTCTCACCTACCATCCCACCCAGAGCCCGCACTCTCTTTCGCTCTCTACTTCTCTCTTTCACTCTTTCTGTCTCTCGTTCAACCACCCTCTCGACGTCTCATCCGCGGCCGCCACTCATTACAGTTACCACATCCCACCCTCTGCACAAGCAACCTTCATTTCTCCCCGAGATGCCTCCCTCTCTAAATCTGACTTTTCTCTAGCCCTCTCTCTCTCCCTCTCTCTTTCTCTAAATTTATCCAGTCCTTCGTCCTCTATGTTTTCAACGAGGGTATAGAATACAAGGGCCAAGAACGAAGAGGATGAAGAAGGTTGTACAAGGAACTGATGGAAGAGAACAGGGTGGCAGTAGGTAGTGGAAGGAGGTTAAAACCTCCATTTTATATACACGTCTTCCTCCTTACCTTTTTGACGCAACTGCAACCAAAATAAGAGTAAAAGAACCTAGCATCCCTTTTACATGCGGACATTTATACAGTTTCAAAAATCTTTCTTGTCATACCATGTTACTATCGCTATTATTGTTGCTACTCCTCCTGTTCCTCTTATTCTTCTTGCTCCTCCTTCTACGACACCTGGAGGAACTTTATATACATACTGTCTTACATACACTATATATGTAGGTGAATATATAGGGAGCAAGTGCCATCAGAGTAGTAGGAATAGAAAATAATGTAGAAAAAAGAATATGAGAGAAGAAGAAGAAAATAGACACCCTAAAGTACTATAGGTATATAGTTCTGAAGTGGAAAGGTGCTTGCCATCTTTGTCAAACTTCACGCGCAAGCCCTTGACGACGGGACCACCATCACTCATCATCTTCTTCATACTCTTGCAAAGCAGAGAGATGCAAGTGGAACTTCAACTTTTCTTACAATTTCACGTACGTAATAACTCCTCTTCACTCTAAAAAACCTTTTTCGAAGATTTAAGAGTTATCGGTACCGTGTCGATGATGATGTCAACAATGATGAAAACTTCGAGAAGAATGAACTTTAAATGCTACTTTAAAGTTGATGACGTTGGCGATCATTTGATATAGATGGATCACCTGATAATTTCGATAGTGTCTGGAAAATTTTCGAATGCTCTTTAAGATAATAAGGCAATCACGATAACCATTGTATCGTAATGTTTTTATATACAGTAGGGTTTCGCAAAATTAATATAATAATTGTTTAAATCATTTACGATTTTAGTGATAAACTGAAATTTCATCAATGTTTTCTGTAAGAAAATATAATAGGAATGATAATTATCAGACTATAAAAGTAAATTAAAGATTTTGACAAATATTTTAATAGCTACAAATCACTAAGATATTTTATTTTTATATTTACATAATACATTTATGTTATTATTATAATTACGATATTGAATTTACTTGATATAATCGTGCTAACCGTTTATTAACGAGATTAATTCAGTTTGTAGATGTATTTAACAATGAGACAAGAATTATTATTCTGAAAGAAATAACTTTTTTTTATATAATTGTATAATCAATTCGGCATAAATACTTAACATTAGTCGTTTATTATTTATTATTCTGAAGGAAATAGCAGTGGCAATTATACTATGAACAACTAAGAACTCGTAAGTCTATAGTTCTTGTTTTATCTATGTACAACTATTATTATCTTGGAAAAAAATTCCTTGGTACAATTTGTTTTCACTACTCATATAAAATCGTATATCTCAATAAACTATTTAAACAAATATTTAATAAATAAGGAAACAATATAAAATTTTTCTACATTAATTTTTTTATTTTAAGCTAAAACGAAAAATTTAATCAATTTTGAAGTATTCTAATTATTAAGGAAGGCTGCAACAATATGATTTGCTATTATTTTTCTATCACTTTTAGTGACACCAAATTAATATGATTTATACTTAAAATTCTCTTTCATTTACATTGGAAATTTACAAATTTAATCAACTCAAATAGAAACAATACTAATATGATAAATTTATTTCCATGGTATTTATTACGTACTTTTAGAAGTACACGAAGCATATAAAACACAAATGAATTTAGTATATTATATTATTTTCACTATTACTTCGTTTCAAAAAAGTCTGATTTCAGAAGTCTTTATATTAAACGGATAAAAATTTATAGAAGATTTTCATGCTTTAATAAGCTCCTTAAGTTTTAATAAATAGTATGAATTTGATAAATTACAATTATTTTTTGTAGATTTATGTATATAACACGAGAAGAACCATATTATTTATTAAATGGATCGTTGAAAAGATGAATTTATTACAGTAAGCAAACAATATTTTATTCTCTTATGTTAAATTTGTATTGTATATTGTACAATTATAGAGAAATTTTATAGATTTATCAAAGATATGTAATCTAACAGTAAGTAAGAACAAAATTATATATTCAATAGGGTAGAACATATTTAAACATTTTTTTTATTTCTCATTATACACTTAATGTACTTTTTAGAAACTTATTAAAATCTCACAAGAATCTAAAAATTATTTTAAATTAATCAAATTACTTTTAAAGTTAGACAAATACCGCACATACATTTTTTTAAAATGGAGGCACATTTAAAAATAAGCCAATAAAAATAAGATTTATTTCATATACATTGAATAAATTTTTTTGTGAGAAATTTATTTTTATTCCAAAGAGTTAACTTCGCTTCTTTAAATATCTATACTGTATGATTTAATATATGTAATGAATTTAAAGGTAATCCATTAGTACACTAGATTTTCGTTATCGATATAGTCTGCTCTTATTTACATATGAATTTTTTTATTAATTTTATTAATTTTATTTTATCATAATAACTGCAGAATACAAATAGAAAATGTGTAGTTTTATAAGTCATATATAAGATGCAAGTTTATAATTGAATCCTTTACGAGCTAATTCAAGCAGAATATCAAGTTTAGATTTCTATTATAATGCATATTCAATCGAGCCTTCTTACCAAAAATACCTTACACATATAAATTACTATATATTATAAGATTAACTTATAACATTAAAGAAAACTTGAGGCTATATGATTATTGTCAATTTCATATATAGATAGATATTCAATTGGAAGCATATTTTTTATTTTTACTTTAATTAGCATAAAATAACACTTTCAAATATCCATGTGAATCTCAAATGCCTGCCGCAGGTCTGGAAATTTATCTAGAATTTATTTATCTTTGTTGAATTACTTGAATACCATAGCGATTATTTAATTAGGAGCTAAACTTTCAAAATATAAGAGACGTACTAATATTATTTATTTTTCAAATATATGATACAATGAATAAAACATTCGGATTGTATAATGTATTTAGATGCAAAGAACTCTCTTTTGTACAGTAATAATTGAAATAAATATTATAATTTCTATTAATAATAATATTTTAAGGAAGTTAGAAAAGTTAAACTATCTATTTTTAAATAAAATATATATTATTTTTGTACAAGGTTACAAGAACTATATTGCTGAACTTATTTATTGTTAACAATAAGTAAACGTTTCAACTTGCTAACTAATAATTCGTTATTTTATTACGTAATACTAAAAACTGTCAATATTGACTGGAAGAAAATATTGTACCGAACTGCAAGTTACTTTTATTTTTGCAGAAAATGTATTGTTCAATTGCTTATTTGTATGCAGGTACTTTATGTTTCAAATGCATTATTTAAATAATATTAATTATTAAATATTAAAAATAAGAGAAATAACCAAATACTTAAAAATGAATTAAAATTATACTAAGATTTAGTAAAGATTTTATTATTTACAATTTTTATTACTTATTTATGTACTGCAAAACGATTATTTGATAAGGGAGTGCGAATTATGGAAAAATAGATATATTCAATATTACTTAATTAGTTATTTTATAAGAAAAACTTTAAATGAGATTTGAGTAATATTATAATTTAACTAAATATATATAACCATTGAATACCAAGAAATCATAATAATATATAAACCAAATTAAAAATTAATTTTATTACAAAATATTGTAAATATCATCATTTGTAAAGTTTATGTATAATATTAAGAAGGTGTTTAATGAAAATAAATAAAATATATAAATTAAATGTAATTAATAAAAGCGTAAATTGCTGAATAATCTTTTTAAAATATTGACTATAATACTGTTGGTTTAAAAAACGATGTGCTTAATAGAAATTGAAGAGCTATATTTCTTTATAAATTGAAGTGTATCTATTCATTCCTTAAAACTTTTCAGAATAACTTAAGCCGATATTATTGAAATTTTACTCGTTTAATGCAATAGTATCCTAGTTTCAATTCCGATTCCTTCAAATTCGTGCACTAATATCGTCGTTTAGATATACAGTAATTTCAAATAATATGTAACAATCTATTCTTGACGTAAAAACTCTGTATACAAAAATTTTTTAAAAAAAACTCTTATTGAAACCTAATTTTACTGGTATAAGTTCAGAGATTAAAGGAAGTATTATAAACAAATAGATATGTTTTAAACTGCTTTAAAAAAACTTAAAATGCAAAGTTTAAAAGGCTATTCTAAAATAAAACGATACTGTACGAAGCTTTAAAAGATTAAATCTTTTACTTCGGTCAAATAAAAAGTCAACACTCTTCGAATAAAGATGATGTTCACCTGTTGCATGCTCAGAACAAAGACCTTATAAAGGTAGAAAGCCAAAGCGCAGAAAACTTGTACTTGGGCCTTTTATTCTCTTACAATCACACGCTGACATACTTGACGATGCGAATTATCATTATATAGCACCACTGCCTTGGTAATGAAATGAAACATTGTGGCATATCCGCGTATAAAACTATGCAAATTCATTTGTGTTCAATCTAGTTGTTCATCCGATCATTTGGATTTCTTTATTAAGACCATTACAAACATTGCGGAATATGATATATATCGTAAAAATTGTTCTATTAATCTAAGCATTCTTACTTTACATAATATGTGAA
>JAPYYT010004324.1:0-14491 GCA_030522565.1 Ceratosolen corneri | reverse complement strand
TAGTGTAATTTACTGTGTAACCAAGTGCGACTTTTTCAAGCTATTTCTTGTTCAATAAAATCAAGTGTTATCCGCCTATTTTGTCTACGACTCTTTTTATCCTGCTATCTCGACCATTCCACTATCTGTTTCTCCTTCACACACTCGTAACGAGAAAACACACACACACGCGGATCCGCTTCCCTTTCTTCTTACCCGAGCCGGATCGCGAACATTTGTGTTGTTTCAGTGAAGTTGTAAGTTGAACGTCGCATTTATTATCATTCACACACACGGGTGAATATTGAGATTTTGGAAAGGAAAAATGTCTAATAAAGAAGAATAACTACTTTCTGTTGATCGTGCAGTCTGTTTTTACTGAACTCCGTTCACCTTCCAAGGGTGTGTTCGATGTTCAGGTTCTTGAGAGCGGGAAAATACGAAACTCGGTTTTGATTTTGATTTTCTTGTAATTGGTGAACTTGATAAACGAGAAACCTGGGCAAATCTTAGTGAGAAGAATGAGTGACTGTTCTTTCTGTATAAAGTTGCACCGATACTCAGTGCTGTGCAATAAACAAAATATAAATCATGCTTGTTTTACGGTGAAATGCGGTGGGAGGGGGTGAAGTTTTGGAATTTTAATAGCTATGTAGATATATGATTACTGTTTTGATATAAGACACGCGACAAAAAATTGGAATACTTGAAACTCTAGTCCAAGGCTTGGTCGTAAATAATAGTCGAGCCATGAACTAAGACGATAATTGAGAAATATCGTATTAAGCAAAGGCTCCTGGTAAGCATTTAGCAATCATAAACATGTTGAAACTTCTACCTAATTTCCAAAAAAAAAAGTATTGTTTGGGCAACTGACCCAATGCTGAGCTCTGTTCAAGGTGGTGTGGGAGAGAGGCAGTTATTGGACAGTGAGAGACAGCAGGGTAGAAAGAAATGAAGTCCCTGAAGTTGAATGTAATACTGTAAAATGGTGTTTATTGAAATAAGATAGAAAATTTGTTAAAGAAATACAATGCGGTATTTATCTTGCGTGATATGTTCCTTGCAGTCGAAATATTCAGGCATAAATTGAATACCGCTAAGATTGGATTGGTTCTATTAATTGTTTGCTGTTATAATTATTAATGTTAATAACTAATGATTTTATTGGCCTTTATTTCCTTTAACCGAAGTAAAGGCCTACTTGTCTTACAGTTTGTTTAATTATTTAGTGGCAAATATAACCAGGTCTGAAGTGCCATGTGTCGTACAATTATGTGTTAAACGCCGTACAGCTCTTTTGACCAGTAAATTATTTGTACGTATCGCTACTTGCCTTTCTCGATTTGCTGGTCCACGCTGGAAACGTATCCGGGGTTTATCAATTGGCTCAGGGAAAGGGGTAGCTACAGTCGGTGGGCTCCTGTTGTGCGGCGCTCACTCGTGGTCGAACTCTAATCGCGAACCCAAGCGTTCGTTATGTAACGTGTAATAACCTTGTACCAGCGTTCGGGGAAGCTTCAACGTAATGACGCCGAACACTGCTGTTTGAGAACCTCTTGTTTGATTCTAAGACTAAAATAATTTGCAATTCGAGACTTTTTCAGATCTTGATCTTGGAGAATTCTGAAGCGCAGCGCGCTTGCTTCACCCTTTCACTATTATTCACTGTCTTCACCCCGCTTCTTGAGTAGGGGTGGTTATCTTAGATTTTGGTAAGAGTGGGAAGTTTTGTTAATTGTTTGAAACTAATAATCTGTTGTCATTGGAGCTCTAACCATGGTGTCAAAGTCCTTTTACAGGAGAAGCTGTCGGAGGTAAAGTGGTGGCAGCCTTTGAAACGTCGGACCAAGGGTCTTGCGGTTACAACAACGTCATAAAGCCTGACTGGATTTTGTATAAATTCCAATCTTTCTTGTCGGTTGTTGAGAAAATATTATGAAGTGTAGCAACTAAGCTATTTGTGCCTATAAGGTCTTGTCGGTTGTTCTTACTAGGCTCGTATTACAAGACTCACGATAGTCCTATGTCATTGTCATTGTCCTATTGACCATAAATATTTTGAGGCTCCGTCTATGTAAACACGATCTTAAATGGTTATAAAAGAAAGAGAAGTAATATTCGATGTACTTTCTGAATATATTCGTAGGCTTTTGGGATACATCTGGTAGTCATTAACATTAAATGTTTCTAAAAAGAATTTACAAACAAAGGATAGTACCGACGGCCTAGAGACTAAGTGAGTCTCGAACAAGTATTATTGCGAGACGTCGTAGGTGGTAAGAAATGTCGAACATTTATAAATATTTCAAATTGAATTTTGTAAAATAACATGATTTATGTTTTGAATACGAATAAATGATTAATTATATCATTTTTTACAATGAAGATTAAAATCAAAATACCGATCACTATCGAATACAATAATATATCTATTAATAGTAAACAACAAATATTTTATAAATAAAAATTATAAACATGAATAAATTATATTTTATTTCATAACAAATTCAAATGACCATGAAAAATTTTTTTTACACAATTTATTTTCACGATAAAATCAGACTATATGATCTATAACTTCATGTTTATATAGGAGTCAAATAAAATAGAAAGCAGTAATTGTTCAAATAACTGACCGTTATTTTGAGATCCCGATTATCGCATGTGTCGTATCGGCGATTAAATCGCAGCACGGTATGTGTCTTATTTTCATAACCCGATTGTAAATGATAATCTTGACTTAAGTCCATCTGCGGATCACGGTGGGCACCTTTAACATGACGATCCTATAATGAAAAAAAATTTATATGAATTTAATTTTCATGAAAAATTTTTTCATGTTTGTATTGGCTGTTTGCATACATCATATATATATTAATTTCATTATTCAACAGTTAACAATACCAGATATTTGTTATGTCTTGTTTAGCTTTAATTTTTATATAATGAACAATTCCGGTATATCTATCCAATATTACGAAATTCTGAGTTTTTTAATACTTACAATATAAATAAAAATAATAAGTATTAATACTTGGTATAAACCTTCGCGAAAAATCGTTTCCTTTTTTATCATTTTCTTATTTTCTAAATCTTTTTGATATTGATTTTAAAATAAATGAGTGGTATGCTCGACTTTGTATGAAAATGATATTTTCTAATTTAAAGATAATAATAGTATTTAAGTTTAATTTGAAAAGAAATTTAAAAACAATACTTAAATTTATTATGAATAAAATAGAGCAGCTGTTTATATTCGATTTCATATTTTTATATTGGCAATATGGAAATAATGAGTAATAATAAATGTGAATTCTCCCCAAAGCGGTATGGGGGAGCGGGAGATAGCGGAAAGGAACAAATAACAGGGTAAAAAGAAATGAAGTGTTGCATGTAAAATTGTAAACTATCATTATTGAAAATATTCATAAAAATATAATGCTGTCTTTCTCTTAAATTGTATGTTTGGTACTGCCGCAATATTCAGGCGTAAATTGAATACCGCTAAGCTAGGAATGGTCGTATTAATTATATGTACTGTATGAACCAGTTTAATATAATGTTAATAGTCAAACAGTTCTATTGGCATTAATTGCCTTGGACTTATTACTCTTATTGTTTGTTGCTACGTACTGGGTATGCGCAATGCAGGCTGATAATGTAAACGACGTTTAGTCATAAATTGAACGACAGGGCATCCGTCGTTCAGTAGTTTATATATTAGTCGCTATTTGCTTTCTAGAGCCTCATTCTATTGCTTTCAACTGATATGAGTAAGGCAGGCCAAAATTGGATGCGACGTTTAATCGTAAATTGAACACCGTGGAGTTGAAACTTCTATATAATAGTACCGAACACTGATACTTGAGAAACGTTTTTTTATCATTACTGTATTTTACTATTCAATATAGAGACTATTTTAAAGAAAGTAAGAACGCTGAAATTTCTGACGCGCAGTGAGAATATAGTCTAATTTAATGCTTTTATCCCGTTCCTTGAAAAAGGGTAATCATCTTTGTCTTCTATGAGAGTGGAAAGATTCGGTAATTAAGTGATAACTAATTTTCAACTGTCAGTGGCATTCTTGACAAATAGTGTCAATGTCCTTTAAAGAGGTTGTATGTACTAACAGCAATCAAGTAGTGGCTTCAGTGTGGTGCCGCGCCTCACAGTGTTGCACAATTGAAGCGTCGCGTGTTATTTATTGTTCTCTAATTCTGAATCGGTACGTTATCAAAATAGCATAATATGTACCAAGTACGCGAGAGTTCCTATAAGCTTTCGACCGTTGATTTTACTAGGCTCATATTGCAAGACACGTGATGGGCTCATATTGCAAGACACGTGATGGTCATATTTACTATCGTTGTATTTCAAAGTGCAGTCCGAGTAAACAGAGTCATAAAGAAGTCAAAAAGGTACTCGATGTATTTTCTAGTCGTATTCGTAGACTTTTGTGATACATTTGGCAATCATAAATAAAGCAAATATTCTAAAGAAATTACAAACAAAGAGGTAGTATGTAGTGACGATCGAAAGTCTAACAGCATCTAGAACAATCGTAGTTCAATTCAATAAATAATGGTTATTAATTTTTTTACTATAATACTGTTCGAGATTTGGTATGACCTACGAACATTTCTCAATAATACTTAATTGTTTGAAAATTAGATAGGCATTTAAACGTTTATGATTGACAATTTTTTTAATTCAATATAAAGTTGAACAAGTACATTCATTAGGAAAATTTATAATGTTCTAAAAATGAGAAGATTAATCATTTTTAATAAATTAAAACATAAGTAATTTCTAAAATTATAGCCATTCGAATTTGCAGATTCATATTTGTTGCAGATTCCTTGGAAAAGTCAACCGTCGAAACGTCGCTGTATAATTTGATCGCTAGTTATACTTATAGCAGTACTATTATAGAAATACATTACAAGAATAACAAAAGAACAATGTGAATTCAAGGAATAGACTTTATGCCAAAAAAAGTAGAGAAAAAATATTTAAGTGAAATGTTTATTCGTCACATGATAACGAGGAAGATTTTTCCCCCACCAGCGCAGCCTATTTGTTCGGCAACAGCGAAGCTCGAGCGAGAAAAGATCGGCCTGAAAACAAGGAAGACGGAAAACTCTGCGAACTAATTAAGAATCTTATAAACCGCTGATCGCAGGAGCAGTATGAAATCGATAGAAGTAGTTTCGATGGGACGGTGACAAATCGCGAAGGTTGGTAAAGCGCCACGAGAAGATTTCAAGGAAGAGCACCGCTACAGCTGAAGCTAGGCTGAAGTTTGTCAATCTACAATTGATAGTATTAACTATTCAGCACGGAAGTAAGACAAGGAAACGGCTGAGGCCTTGCGGACGCTAAATCGTACAACATTCAGAAACAAGTGTAGAATAATTATTACCGCCAGTAAATTTCCAACGAAAATTTCCCCGATACAAAGACATCACACTGCTATAAATGTTGCAGATGCGAGACTACCCAGATACTACACTTTTACATTATCAATAAAATCACTAGACAATTCGGAATAATTAAAACAATCATTTGTGTAGATTCAGAAGTGAACTACACGGCGTTAAACGACGAAATCAGGGCAGATTCAGCAGCGAACTATACAGCATTCTACGAACACATCTGGGTAGAATTCGCAACTAACTATACAGCGTTTTACATATAATCAACTACTACTTTCGTAATTATATATCCATTTTAATTATTGTTCTTATTTTCATATTATAAACTATGTTGCATTCTTAAAAAATAACTATGGCGATTTTTTCCCGATAAACATGTAGCGCAAAGATATTATTTATATTATTAATATTATTTCTGAAAAAAATTCATATTGATATTTCTTCAGAGTAAAAATAGAGATATATCAATAAAATAGAGTAGACAATAGAATAGACGTGATATACACCTGTATATATATCGTGTAATCATTCATAACGAATATTTGAAACAAAGCCAAAGCATTATCATATAACGCAGCTCTAACGATAATTTCCGAGGATCAATACTTTAATGTGTACATATATATCCATGAATACTATTCGTATCTGTTTATCATTTATTTTTATTACTTAACTTTGCAAATTCTTTAACTTTTCTTTCTCTTTAAATCGAATTGTTATTTACAAATAATAAATATTTGTATGAAAGTACTTATTAATTTATATTAATATTCAATTTTAATTCAATTTTTTAACGACTATTTCCAATTTATATTAACATTCTCATACTTATTGCATCTATATTAAAAAAATTTTCTTTTTGCATAAAATAAGATATTAATCTAATTTGATTAATTTTTTATATCATAATAGTAATATATATTTAAAAGATATCGTAATGCATATATATGATTTTAACTATGGTATTGTATTTTTACCCGATTTGGATTTTGACTGGGCGTACTTATATTATATAATATATATATAATGAGGGTGATCGTTTTACTTCATTTCTTATTCATAATTCGGTTAATTCATTATATATTTGTAAAGTTTAATTTCCATCTTCTAAAATTATTTCGCTTTTATTAATGCTTAAATGCCAGAACGCTTTTGTGGGATTTGATACAACTTTTTAAAATCATAATAGGTCTATAAAAAATTATTATGAATTTATTTACGCACATAGACCGTAAAACCTCTTACATTACATTGTGCAATAAGAAGATATTTTTAATTTTTTTACTTTTGATTTGAATATAGGTTCGGTTAATACTAATAATATAGTAACTCGCGAGAAGTTACTACTCATTCAAAATATGTGAACAAACATTTCCGAATAATATTTCAAAGTATAGATAAAAGAAATAACAAAGTACACGCTTAACTTCAAATTTAGCTATCCCGAGCAAACCAAATGAAATAAAACTCTATAAGACTATGTTTGGGATTTTTCGCGTGTGTGTTTTCTATCCCAGATGTATTCAGGAGATACAGACAGTGAAAGAAAAGGTGATAGAAATGGATGTTATTAATTGAGCATATCTTTTTATTGGAGACTAAAAATTAAGTTTATTAAATAATAAATATATAAATAGATGGTGAATAATTACAGAATATAGCTGAATGTTAAGTGTGTTTAGTTATACTGATATATAAATGCTGCGCTATGGAAGTTGATGTACAATAGTAGAAAATATGAATGAAAAGGCAGTAGCTGTCTGGGTGCTCAGTTGTAAGCGAGTAAGATGTTGGTTGAGACATATAGTAATAAGGACGTAATTCTGGATCAGCTCCGTCTAGTTTTCAATGTCCACTTATATATGTGCCGGTTGTCAATGTATACGAATTGTTTAGAAAGAACCTGGGTTCGTAGGTTAGTAGTCCTTGTATCTGATTTAAACCGTGTCTCCAATTCAAATTGAATGATCCGAATAATCACGAGCTGTTAAAATTTCACAAGTCTCAAGATAACGCAGATTTTAATACGACTGCTGGGTTCAAAATAACTTATGATAATAAGAGGGAACGATAACTTAATATTACCCATCTGATTTCTATATTCGAACCAAGCGTCGGAAAGTAACTAACTTTTATATTTACATTTTGCAGTAGAATAGCATGAATATTCTAAAAAATAGAACGTTTGGTAAACAACCTTTAAAAAATACATTTATTGAGTGAGCTGCCTAATTAGATAGAAAAGGTCGCAATTTTAGTTGCAGTCATGAGGGATTTGTTCACTAAATCTTGAAGACTATTGTTTAATTAATTAATTTAATTTAATTTAATTTAATTTAATTTAATTTAATTTAATTAACTTAATTCTAGAAAAAAGTACAACTATACAAATAACTTTTATAAATTAGTATAATAAACGTATCAATTTGTAGTTCCTACCTCATACCATTATTTTCTGCCATCTTTATAAAATACTCAATATTGTTTCTAATTACCACAATAATAATCTAATTACCTATAAATTCATTTCACCTTATATATATATATATATATATATATATATATATATAACTTAATATTTATTTAATAAACTACATTAACGCACATATTACCCCGACAACTTGTGTCTTTGAAACCTATTTCTACCATCCTCTTTCCACTATTCGTCTCTCTCCATCCGCAACTTGGAGGGAGAATTCACATGCGGGTCGATTCCCGAACATTTGGTCCTTCGAGCTGGTAGATTTTATCCTTTTTCCATTCTCTTTGGGTTTCACGATCTAATAGTTTTCAAGCTTGGTTGATGATTATGCTATCTACCACATCGATAGTCTCTGGTAAATCGGTGAGTTTGAGCTTGGATTTTCATACCATGTTGATTAATTGGTTGACGGGTCTTGTTACTAGCTTATAATTGCTACAGAAAACGCGGAGTCTATAGTGGTTTAGATGTGTAATATGGGGTGATCGTAATTTTGAAGTAATAAATTCCATAAGATTTCAAAGGACTGTTCTGTTAGCCTCATGTCGGAAATTAATTGATAAGACTTTTCTTCCAGGGTATTGCAGAGATAATACAGTTGTCGTAATTTAGTCATGTTTATTTTAAACCCGTATTTAAAATCCTCCTCGGTGTGAGTGAGGAGAGGCAGATAGTGGGAAAAAAGGACGACGCTTGGAGTAATGTTAAGTGTTATAAAAATGTATGTCGATGTAGTCCACACTACATATTCAGGCAATATTCAGGCGTAAATTGAATTTTACCAAGCATGGACTTGTTGTGTCTCCTTAGATCAATAGGGTTTACCTGCTCTTTTAGTGTGAGTTCATTGGATAATTCCACTCGTGCTTGTTCGCGCCCCTCCTTGTTTATCGTGAATGAGTATTGGCGACCTCCTTTGGTCGCACTCGGTTGTAGCACAGTCCAGAGCTCGTTACTTCCCTCACAGTGCGCTCCTTGACCTTCCTTGAACCTTGATACCTTAGTTGTGCACTGATCGCGGAGAAGCCGTTCACTAATCACAACCTTGTATTGAAAGATCACTGGTCAATGAATCGATACTATGATTCTGAAGACCAAAGCGGAATCTGCCGCGGCGCCTGAAGCCGCGGTACTTAAACTCTTCACCCCGCACAGATGAGAGTGGGAAAATTTGGTGATTGGTTGAGAACTAATTATTCAGTTGTCATTGGTGCCCTTTGACCGGCAGTGTCACCGCCCCATTAGGCGGTGGAGGTATCGAAGCGGCAGTCGGCCGCACGTCGGGGTGCCGTGTCGACGCGTAAATCTTGTCCCGACGTTTCGGCCCGTGACGTCGCTTGATGTTTACACTATACGACATATCCATCTATGTTGTGATAAACAACTCGTACGATATTTCACAACTGCGCGTTAATTCCTGGAACGATTTGTCCGTTGCTTTTATGACACGCGCCTTGCAGAGCACATGATGGTCGTACAGACCATCGATGACCTTTTGAGTACAATGCAAGGATAACTCGACCGTTTCAAAACACTCAACTCAAAAATAATATTATTTAGGGATCCTCTTTTTTCTATTCGGTTCTCGAACACATTTAAATAATTGCTTCATCAGTCAAAGGTAACTCCTCCCTTCATAACATCTAAACAGTAATCAATTTATAACTGATTACCTCAGCCCCATTTCTTATACTTACTACTTAAACGTACGAATAATTCCGAAGATCTGTCTCTCTTCATTTTTTAGTTTAGAGACAGAATTTACACACGAATTAAATACTGTACTATACATGATTAAATTAAAATATAAAATAAAAATATAATTTTTATTTAGTAGAATTTTTACGTAATAGCTATTTTTATTTATTTATATAATTAATATTAAAAAGCATTTACATTTTGAATAAATGAAATAAAGTTCATTAAAATTAAAAATTTTCTTAATTAGAAATCTTAGATTATCGAGGATATTTAAAAGAATGCTGTTTATTCGTATTATAAGTCTGAAGTTAATATAATATGCGGTTTGTTGAAATAATCATAGTAAATTGTCGCTTTAATTATAACCATGAATTTAGAATGAACAGAGCATAATCGGTTATTCAAATCAACTTGACATTAAATTACCTGTAAATGGATTTGACCGTCGTTATCAACCCAACCGATGACAATGTCAACATTATCATGGCCATTGTTACGCATGAAACCTAAGCCAATATATCCTAGTGTCTTCACCTGTACTTCGAATGTCACATCATTGTCATCAAGTGTCCACAACAACAAGAAATTATTATCAAGGATCACACTATGTTTCCATTCAATGCTGGAAGAACGTTCCACCAATATAATAAGAGCTAGCAAGATTCTATTAACGCATGTAACTAATAGATGCATTCTTTCCCAACTTTGCCAATAACACTTTCACTAGTTTCAATACTGATCTTGTGCCAAATATTTTATCGAGAATAAAAAGAAAGTTTATTGTCTTAAAATCACATATAAACTGACAACATCTGTGAGAAGAAATCGTTATGCTTTATCAATACCTTTATTTATATACTACATGATATAGAATCAACATCCTCACACTCTTAAAAATACATTATCTAACTTAAAATCTTTTAAAATAAAATATTTTAAAAGTGGTGATTCCTTTGTTTTATAAATTGTATAAGGTAATTTTCATAAAAAAATGTATTAAATCACTTTGTCAAAATTAATATATTTTGTCCATAAACTGGATTAATAGAAAAATATACCAAAATCTTTAAATTTAATAAAGAATATAAAAATATAAATAAATATAAATATATATTTTTTTTTTTAGTTAAAAAAGCACCCAAGTTTTCATTATTTTCATACACAGTAAATTTTTTATTAATATTTTTCAATACTAACATTACTAAATCACCAAATAAGTTTACGCACAAATTTTACTTTATATGTTTAAATTAAATATTTTACTAGACTTGTTTGTATTCTAACCTTTATAAATATATAAAAACATTTTAATAAAAAAGATTGATATGTATAATAAATATATTCAGTATCTAAATTTAATTTTTTATCAATTTATTTAAATACTACGATGCCTCAAAGATAATTTATACTCTGAAGAGTATTAAAATGATACTCTAATAAATATTAATTTAATTTATAAAACAAATATGTATCAAACTTAGTTTTTAATATACAATATTAAACACATATAATGATCTTCACATGATTCAGAATTGTTCCATAATATAATTTTTTTAAAATACAAATTAAGAATAATGAAATGATTTCACATAAATATAAATACATATTTTTAACTACATATAAGTTTGTTAATTTTTTAAACATATAATAATACATAAATAATAGTTTTTAAATATTACATTAAATTTAATATGTTTCAAATATGCCATTGATTAATTCTTTATTTTTACATTAAACATTTTAAATAATTATTTAAAACAACTACAATATTTGTAAATACTATGTTTATTTAAATGTTATCTAAATCATACAATACTCTTAAAGTGTAGTCAAAGCACATATAACTAATTAAATATAAAAAATAACTAAGTTATATACAATTTTAGATACTATTTTAAATATAAAACAACTTTATAATTTATAATTATCAAAGTAAAGTCTATAAGTATTTTTATTTAAAATTTGTTTAGTAAATTATTCTAAAAATTCTTTATCCATAGGTTATAAATGTATAAAGTATCTAAGTTACCATAAATTATAAAAAATGATCTTAATCCTTTTATTGTAAAACTATTATTCAATTTAATTTAGATTTTAATATATTAATTCAGTTGCGTCAAACTATTTATAAAACCTGTAATCATATTAATAAACATTAAAAATAATAATCCTTCTAATTTATCACCAAATGACTACTCTAGAAATCTGTAAATATTAAAAGAACAGTTTGTAAAATTAATTTGTGTTTAATTTGTTTAGTTTTAAACAAATATACAAAAGTGAGTAGAAATATCTAACTTGTGATATAAATCAAAGTTATTACCATGGATTCCATGTATTTAGAAAAGATAACTGAACTAATAAAATTAAAATTAATTTTTAACAATTTACATAATCTGTCTTATTCTTAGTAAAATTATATTTTTCAAGTTCTCTTATTAAGTTATTTTAATATACTTATTTTATAAAATTTGTATAATTAAATTATAATTTTATTGAATTATTTAAAAAATTTTGAAATATTAAAATATTTTTATTGAATTATTTTAAAAAATTTTTTGTAAAATTAATAATGTAAGTTATTTGTTTGATATTTATTTACAGCAGAATTTTTTTGTAAAAAATTTTTTAATAATATTAGATAATAGTATCCGAATTAAAGTATAAATCTTTAAACTATCAAAAAAGAACCACCACTTGCACTAAATCTCACCTTTACTAATTTTAATATAAATCCGTTAAACAATCTAACATTACTAACGTTAAACAATCTAACATTACTGACGTTAAACAGAAAACACAGTTTATATTATTCATCTATTAACATACGACTCATTCACACTTAAACACCCAAACATAAATACGATTAATCATAAACAATTATATTGAATGTTTATAAGAAATTCGTTTCACTATTAAAGCTCTAGAACTCCAGAAAGATGTACCAGCACCCGTGTCTTTATTTGCGCATGCCCGAACTATACGTAAGGCGATCATTTATTTTTCTATTTTTTTTTTAGTTTAAGTTTTGAGATTGAATTTGAGTTAATGTTTATCACATTGCTCTAACTTTTTAGTTGAAAGTATAATATAGTTAAAATGTTTTTATCAACTTCATTATAGAATTATAAAATTTATAATAAAGAAAAAATATATATTATTCTGTGATTTAACGAAGTCGAAAAGAGGGTGATCTCTCACTAAATCTAAAATTTTATTACAAAGGATTTTTTATCTAGATAATGAGTCCTCTAACGAGCAACCACATGAAAAACTCATGTAAATTAGTGCTTTCATTTGGACCATTTTTCTGTAACGTCATTATTTTATAAATTAAGATAGTTTTAAGTTATAATTTTTAGTAAAATTTCTAAATTTGTATAATTTATGTATGTATAATAAAAATCTATATATATTTTTTAATATGTATACTTCATTTAAGAATTCTTATGGTTACATAATTTTTATGTTTCTATTTTAGTTTCTACGCAAGTCTTTAAACATAAGTCTTTAAACGTAAGTCTTTAAAATCCTCTAAAGTACATAATAAATTATTAAGCTCATAATAAAAACTAGTCTATCTTTATATCAATTTAAATTCTAAATGAAAACATTAGCATGTGTTCGATGTTCGGTTGGAATATCGAGTTGCTTCATCCCTCAAAAATATTTTAGATATTTGAGCGTGTTTATAGTTGCCAATAATCCTTACATTCCTTCCTCTTCAACAGAAATTTTTAAGTCTTGTCTTACGATCAAGACATGGTCCTTTTTACAACTTTTGTCTAGTATTATAATTTCGAGTGCAGCCTTTTCCCCATCTGGTGTTTCATAGAAAAACAAAGTAAAATTAATATCGCTATAAAGATTATAAAAATACCAAAAGCTTTTACAACCCCGTGGTTTACCGGTATCGAGTCACATCGAAAACCGTAAACAAGGATTGACGCTTTATCTATTGTGCAGAAGTGTAAGCCACAGAACCACATTTGACAGCGTCATCAATCATCCATTGTCTAGTAAGATCCTGCCCAGCATCAACTCTAAGTAATGCAGTGAACCAATTATTGCATAGTAATTAGCTGTAATCCTATTACTAAATTTTTCCACTCCCAAGAATATTAAGATGATCACACCCTCTTAAGAAACCGGAGACTGCATGACTGATGGCGGTCAGGACCTGCAATATCTTCAGTAGTCAACAGATAAAATAATACAACACAGTAATCATAATCACAATTTCACAGAGTTTCTCAGAAATTAGTACTTAGTAATAATTCTCAGAAGCTTCAACCCAACACTGATAAGAAAAGAACTACATCATTTGCTGGAATTGCAACCAAGTAAGTTCTAAGCGTTTGACTTTCAATTTATGACTGATCTCGATTCTGCTTGGAAGAACGACACGACCCGATCGATCGCCACTATCCAGCTATTAACTCACCAATGATCGCCACTCCCTTCTGCAGACTAAATCCGATGCAGACTAGATCCGAGAATCAACAGCAAGTTAGCAATTCACAGATGCCACTAAAATCCGATAAACATTGACATTAAATTTACGAAACATTACTATTCTATTCTAAGGCAGCATCTGCACCTTGTCCAGCAAGTAGTACCAAAGACAAGGACGAGCACAAAACTAAATAGCCAACAAAATCTATAAAGCAAGCAGCAACTGTGGAATCTTACTTGGCACAATGAATATTACAGAAATAGCTTATTAGAACGATCTTACGCGAACTACAGTGCTCGTAAATAATAAGAAGTCTATACTTCAATGATCATAAGAATAATGCCAAGCAACATTGCATTCAATTTATTCCTGAATATATATTCTCCCAACTATAATCAATAAAGTCATCTCACAGTATTATACAAGACATCTCTA
>JAPYYT010004323.1:0-10187 GCA_030522565.1 Ceratosolen corneri | reverse complement strand
TTAAATAAACAATTTAAATTTTATTATATTTTTCAATTAATCAATATTATAAAGTGTAAAAATACGAACGAATGAAAGTTTCACTGCATTTTTTAATTATTCATTTTAGTACTATTTTTTAACTTCGAAAATCTATCACCGACAGTCGACATAACAAATTTATATTTATTATATAATAAATATAATACAATAATACATTCAGAAAATTTTTTTTAAATATTATAATATACGTAAAAAAAGTGTGTGTTTTACTAATTATTATTATATTAACTCTATTTGCATAAGTATTATAATTTTGAAATGTCAAAAAGTTATACATAGTTAAGGTTATTTTATTCCGTTTAGAATACAATAAAACGAGAATTTTTTGAAAATTAGTTTTAAAGAATGATATAAAAGGTTCTATTAATGAAACGAATTTATAATTTTTGCAATTATGTCTTTTATTTATTACAATTAAAAATTGAATGTCATAATAAACATTAATAATTCCACATCTTTTCATTTAATTATACATAATTTAGGTTATATAATTCTGATATAAACATCAAAATGTATTAAGCTTGAATATATTTGCTATGTACATGTGTATGCGTGTATATAAATGTATAAACTGTAATGGATACTTTATGAAAAAAATCGGAAATTAAAATAAATGACCAAATCGTTATATTATTAGTTTCAAATGATCTTAAATTTAATTTTCAAGCGATTAATATTTTAATTAAGAAAATTATTCTTTATAATATACCATAGGGAGTGAAAAATATAATTTATACAAAAATTTTGTAATTTCATACAGTAATAATTATATAGTTACATTTAAAAAATGATTTTGTTTCTAATAAATTACAAATAGAACTATAGTTAGTTTAAGTTAATTATAATTAAAATAAAATAATAATTAGAGTACCATATGTAGGTTAGATGGTTTATATAATGAAGATTAAACCTGATCTTCTGAGTATCACCAAATTAATTTCTACGTATATACTTTCATTCTTTCAATGTAATTGTATATATGTGGAATAATTTACATTTTCGAAAAGTATCTTGGTTTTTAAAATTGTGATAAAAATAATTATTATTATTATTAAATAGCAAACTTCCAATAATAAGATTAGTTAACGAAATATTTTAGAACAATATTACTAGAGTATCTTGTATAATCTTTTTAAAACAATTTTAAGCCTTTTCGATTTTAGCTTTATTAAAATTGTAGGATTTCGTGCACATTGGCGATTCACAAAGTCGATCCAAAGGAAGCGCTACAATGACGAAAAATGCAGTACGTTCTACGTGAAATTCTTGATAAAATTAAAAACTAAGATAAAAATGATTAAAAATAGAATAAAAGTTATTTTTACAACTATAGAGCAAGAATTAATAAACTACAAATTTTTAGTATTTTAAGAATCCATTTGCACTAAAACTAGGCTATAAGTTTTAGTTTGAAATTATAAATAATGGCGCTTTAAATGATGTAAATGATACGATTAATAAACTAATATGAAAATTAAGTAAGCACGGAATTGTCCGAAAAACGTGATGTCCTCAGCTAATGAGGATAAAACGATTGTAAATATTTCCAAAAAAGTGATGATATATAACAGTGCAATGATAAACTGGCGATTTAAACAATTTATTATCTAAATGCTCTATAAATTGTGTAAAAGCTTTATAAGGCCTTTCGAGGTTAGAATTAGAGCCAACACAGGAAGAGAAAAGTGTTCTTCCCAAATGTCATCGGAATTTCATTTTAATTTTCTGACAGTCACAATAATATGGATTTTTTTATTCAATTCAAGCTTCCCCAAGATTTTATTTTGATTATTTTATTAAACAATCGTCGCAGAAATTCATGACTCCGAACCTGGCAAACAAAAGAGAACTCAAGTGCTCACGTACTTATCTCAGTCTTCTCGAGCGTAGACATTATAACACCACAAAACACAAAGACGCCACTGCCAGCCTTCATCCCCTAAACAATGTCACTACATCTACATACGGCCTGTATCAATTAGAATATAGTTAACCGACGGGACATCCTAACCTCTCGAATTACCCCCTCCCCCTCCGCCCGCCCACTTACATATACACCCGCTACGTACTTACATTCGGGGTCGTTGTAAATGCCACCGCAGCTGATTCGTTCTCCGCCAGTCGGCGACAGTTTCATCAGGTTTTCCGACTGTCTCGATCGAACAACTATAAGGTGGCGACGAGTGTGTGGTGGAAGTTGACGCCTTTTCGGCGACGAGATTCTTGAATCCGGTATATTGTTCGGCCCAGGGTAGCTTTTCTCGCGCGAACTTTACAGCTCAGCAAATTTCGGCTAAGTAGTGCCCCGACCAATGGCGGCCGACGCGCGCATGCGTTCCCACGTGTAGCCCCGCCGCTCCACCTTCGCCCGGTCGTGCCGCCGGCTCGTCCCCGCCGCCCCCGCCGACCCCGTCGACCCCGCCGACCCCCCCGAACCCCCCGACCCCCCCGAACCCACCGAACCCACCGAACCTACCGCCCCTACCGAAGCGCCGACCCCTGCGACCGCGCGGACCACGCCGCTTTCCCGCCTCTCCCCGACCCCGAAGCGCTCAAACTCGCGCGCGGGACTACACGTGGGAAGCGCGTGTGCGAGCGAAGATGTTACGTGCGGGTGTTACAACTCGCATGTCGGAATGGTAAATGCTGAGCGACAGAGATATCGAAGAACTTGATGGCCTCGCTTACAAGGGAGCATGATTGGGTCGATAATTCAGCTTAATATTTCATACTTAATCTCGACTATTCAAGGCAATCTGAGAAGGCAGGAGTTTTAGGAAGATATCGATTGATTACCCGCAAGGACACTCGCTTCTTTAAACAGAATTACGTCGATTATGGAACTTGGTATCTCGTGCTCATTTAATAGAAACAAACGACCTCAACGATTTCAGACGTTCCCTTTTCCACAAGGTTTAGCATTATTTCAGTACGTGCACAGTAATCTTTCTATTTTCTTTAGGCTTCAGCTAGGAGAGTAAGAAATTTTCATCCATCAGATGACTTTTCTATAATTCGTGGGTGGAAAGATATATCCAAGCATTAGAATAACATACAAGACAATAACATTTTTACTTTAGTGTACATTTAAATTTGATTGGATCAATAATTCGAGATATAATATTGACGTCCCGTATTCTTTTATAAGTCAAGGACTTCAAGGAATATATTTACGGTCAAAAGATTATTAAATATCAATATTAATACTTGATACGATTAACTATATTAATAATAATGTTAACTAATAAAATTAATATTTTTCTGAAGAACGTCATTGCAAGGAATCAATTTTTAACGAAACACTACTGAGTTATTCACCCTTGCAATGCATTGAAATTCTTAAAATCAATCTAGATATTATAAATTTTCCATTTTCTAATTTCCATTCCAATTTCTAAAGTTTAATTTCCACTTTAGTTATGTTAAGGCTTCAAAATCGAGTTTAAACTGTTGAGATAATGAATTAGATATTAGATTTATCGGAGCAAATAATTGAAAATTATAATAATTTAAGGGAAATTAATTATTACTTAAATTAAATTTATAAATAACTTAAGCAAAATTTCTGTACAAATTTCTGCAAATTTTGAAGCATTTTATAATAGAATAATAACTACTTTTTCGTTTAAAAATTAAATAATTCCAAGTAGCATTACTCATTACTTTATACAATTCTTTATGTAATATTTACTATAAAAAAGTCGACCAGTAAATATCGTTTAAAAATTTACTAAGTAATTTGAAAATAATCCCTTTACTCAGTAAAGATTGTTTTTATTTTTTTCCTGTAACGAGATACATGGAAATTCACAATTTCGTATCTTCGCTAAACAGTTAAAGAGTGTAGAAAATTACACCAGCCAAGTGCTTTATTTCAAAATAAAAGAGAAACAAATCTAGAAAAAGGCAAGACATAATGTCCTTTCAAGGTTTTCGCAGCCACGTTAATCATAAATAATTGGCCGGGAGCTCGTAAAGTTCATAAATTCAATGAAATCTTTTTTACAAACTTGTTTTTAATGAGAAAAGTTTGATCCAGTGCAGCTCCTCGGCGCATCTGAATAAAACAAAAACATGGCTCTTGACAACTCCTATAGTATACGCCTTCACTCCTTACGGCGTTATTAAAACAATAAAGCGACACAGTTCATGAGCAGAGGTGGGGCGACACCGAGGGCCATTTCATATTTATGCGATAGGAAACTGAGAACAAAGCAATAGACAGATAGATAGGAAGAGAGAGAGACAGAGAGAGAGAGATGGTGGAAGTGATAGAAAAAGATGTAGCGAATGGTAATGGGAAGAAATTCTAATAGTCAGATGACATTGACTTAAATGGAGTATGGGGAGGATTGAGAGAGACAAAGATAGAGAAGGAACGATTAAGAGACGAAGGAATGCAAATGGCGGATGCAAACAGCTTGCAAAAGGGCATAGAAAGACCGTCTATCATTCTTTTATGCACCTAGGAATTTTGATTGATTTATTTTCCATATCTCGTGTAAGCGAATATTTATTTCAGTCGGTCGCAACGCGATTAGCCATTATTGGTTCGTAGTATTTACGATGTAACATAACTCATGATCCGTTTTCCGAAATACAAATGGAGGGTTAAAAAAAGTATATGCTAGAACAAAAGAAGAAGGGAAGCGCGAAATTCGCTTAAACCGTAATGTTTTTGCATCCACTTTGGAAGAGTAGATAGTAAAGGAAGGGTGAATATGTATGTGAAAGTTTGAGATTTGTGGTAATGATAATTCGCAATATAAACTGTCTTCCAAAAGATTTTTCAAAATTGTATAAAAGTATTATTGTTTAATAATTAAATTATTTAATTATATTCTTTAAGGTTCGTTTAATAATCAACATTTTATATCTTGAATACGCTATCAAAAAGTATACCACTGTATGGAATAATATTAACTTGCAAGTTCCTTAAGCACATTTTGTTTTAAAAAAGTAATTATATTAAATTACATGAATTTGTTTATCCTCTAAAAACTGTACTTTACATTAACGTGAAACAATTATACTAGAATAATAATAATAAAGATTATTTTAAATGCCAAAAAATTATGTTAATCTTAATATACTCAAATTGTTACTAAATTATTGCAACACCAATTGCAAATCTCTTCTTAGATCTAGAATTTTATTAATATTTTTCTTTAGAGAAACAAATTCACATTCATGTATTAATATAACAAATACAGCACTGCATTAATAAAGCAAATTTAATTGTAATGAGAATTATTAAAAATATGGTTATTAAATGTGATATCAAATAATGAAATTTTGTTACAAACGAATATTAATTCTCATTACCAACATTTTAGCTTGATTGCTTTCGGGTAATGTGCGAGTGATTAAATTTTTTTTCTAAGTATTTATATTGGAAAATTAAAAATAAATTTACTGATGTAATGTAGCCTTGATGCATTTTCTGTTGGCTTCATTTTTTATTTATGCTCAATTGTAATTAATATAAAATTCAACTACAACAGTGTTAATTTTTTATTAATTAAAAAGGAATGCTTTTTTAATTTATATTTCACTTTCTTTCTCATGAATAAAGGGTGAAAAAAATTGAATTTATATTGGATTTGTAGACGCGGAAATGTTTCTTGATTTTCTATATCACATATCTATTCGCAGCATACAAACACATACAAAACACACTATAGAGCAGAACAAAAATTTTGCGAGTATAAATATATATATATATAAGTATAGTGTTTAATTATCATGTACAGAGTATCATTACTATATTTTTCTTGGAAGTTTTAAGATGTGGGTATTTTTAAATGAGAAACAAACTTACTAACTATAGTTTATTTACACATATCATATTTAAAAACATCACATAATTAAATTGTGTTGTAAATACTAATTAAATATTAGTATTCATTATAAAATTATATATGAATAAATCTAATGTATAAAGTATAAAATTGAGAAATATATTATTATATATTACTTTTTATTCTATTTCAATTTTTTATTGACCAGCAAATAAATATATGTGATAATATCATTTAAAGTTATAAAGTAATCAATTTTTAAAATATCCAACAAAAAATTGAATACTAATTTTCAAAAATTATTATTTATTTATTGTGATTATTAACTTAATTAATTATTAATTACGTTGAAAGTTAAAGAATTTGTATTATATTAAACTTTTTTTTCATATTATATATTTTAGGTGCATTTCTATAAAATTACTTTTTCTACTCTCTAACGTTTCTTTAGAATTTTAATAGAATTTTATTCAAATATATTGTTTTATGTATAAAGTAATATTTAATTATAATAATATGGTATAATAATGTAATTTAAACTAATAGTATATCGCGTTATAAAATAATAATTTAATTATTTTTAAGATGAAAATACAAGAGTACCTATAACATTTTATAAGAATAAATATAAAGTTTCATATTAGTGAATATTGTATTTTGTTGTGTATTTTAATAAAATGCAAAATTAAACATAATAATTAATTCAAGTGATATAGCATTTATTTAAATTTAGGCATAATTATGGACACAATACTTTTGTTAAAATAATAATAAATTTTGATTAAATATAATTTCCTATTTCATAAAATCATTGCTTCACTTTCAAATTTGTTAAAAAATATGCTTTTTGAATGTATTGCTGAATCCAGTGTATAAATATTAATAGTTCATTGAAATAACGGTGTAACCTTTTATCCTTAAAAATACAGCTTCACTTGATTAAATACAAATGACTAACTTCGCCTTTAGGTCATCGCTTTATTTTACCAAATTGCAAAAATAAAAAATTGGAATTTTGTGAAAATTTACAGTCCAATTGCTAAACATTCTATCTAGTCAAATGGGCAACCTGATTGTAAAATATTATTAGCACATATTGATTGTTATAAAAAAAAGTATAATGGAAAATGTTATATTATTTTAAAAGCTATTTTTGATACGCTGTCTTTGGTTGATTTAAATTTAAATAATTCTATTAAATTAAGACATAAATATCCTCTGCTCTATTAAAAATTGCATTTACATACCATATTTATGTTATAATACTTTCCAAGCTCCGATATATTTTATAATTTAACAAAAATGTTACGGAAAATTAATAGTAATTACTACTATGTATATATATATATATAACTATATTTTTAAATAAGAATTACAAAATAATTTATTGAAGAATAAGTAATATAGGTTTAGTGTTCATATTATTACTATTCATTATTTGTATGGGAAAAAAATGTTGCAAATAAATATATACTATTGTACAATTAAGAATATTACGTAAATATTTTTTTCTCGTAAATTACCACGTAACGATTAACTACCGATTACTCTCGTCAATTCTTTCATCGCTGTTTTTCCAATTCAGGGTCAGATAATCCATAAAACCTCTACTATAACAGTGAATCACTGTAGAGAAATTCAGTAATTTTACGACTCTCAATCCGTATAATTTTTCTAATTATTGTAGAATCAGTTGTTCTCGGTCAACTGCAAGCATCAAGCAGTAGTTTACGAATTTCTGAGACTTTCAAAATTTCCAAAATTTACTGATCGTATACGAGCCATTTATATTTCCATTTCTTATATGTCCTTATATATGTTCTTATATATTATTTATATGTCCATTTCTGTTGTTCCATTACATTCTATTTCTGTTTCTATACAGACTAGCCCCTGTCTTCGATAAAAATTACTTATTGTCGACGCCAACTTTTTTTACTTCGCTTTATACGATTTCGTAGCAAGACATTTAATTCTGCTACGATCTCAACTCTAGACAAAATTAACCTACTCATCGCATTATCTTTAATCTCTTTGACAATGGATTCAATCATAACTGATTCACTCAGCTGTTCTTTCTTCCTACAGAAATTATGCTATGCACATAATTCATTGCCCTCGTCCGATTCTTTCTTCTTTGTCGAGAGCGTGTCGCGATTGTACAACACTGCGTCATTTGTACCGAATCGGCCTCGGTTGTAGTTTTAAATTCTTCTCGCGATGTTAAGTGACGTTTACCTCTAAATCGTATGTCAGTAAGAACGTTAAGTACTTTGCTCACTGTTATTAATTATGTGAGCATTAATTGCAAAATTTGGTTCATATCTTGAGGCCGTAAAAGATTACTCGATAAATTAAACGTTCACCTAAGAATAGAAATACCCCAAGTTGAATCCGAGGCTACAGTGGCGCCACCTGTGCCGTGTTTATAGTCTCGTGTTTCTGTTTGCTCTTGTCTTACTGCAATTGTTAATTTTAATTGCCTCCTCGCTATATATTTTCTCTCGTAAGAAAATTGTATTTCAATGTGGTTAACACAGACGGCATACCTCCATAAAATTCTTGAATTTTCTTTGTCTTCTTTAATTCTTAAATTTCTTAAAAATTGGAAACTGAGCGAATCGGTGAATTATTTCAATACGACCATTATTATTGCTTTCATCAATTTTTGCTTTAGCAATCTTCGCTATCCTTCATAATAAGCGCTTTGCAATTCTCATAAATTGCCTCCTCTTATGGCCTCCATTATATTACGTATACTGTATCTATTATTGAATGTATTTAATATAAATTCTATGGAAGATTTAATTAGCTGCTGAATCGAGTAAAAATTTTGTTTAAGTACCCTTAATTTGTTGAACTCACATTGTATTACTGCTTTTCGGATATTTGACTAACTATACTACTTGTTCGATGCTTATTTGAAATAAATCAACGTGACTTCTGTTTTTATAGTCATACACATATTTTCATATTTATAACAAATGAAGTTATGACTCATTGCTTATAAATTCCTTGATTGGATTGCATTCGAGCCACGTCCGCAGGATGTATTTGTACGATCAAAGAAATGTTGCACGTAAATAAATTTTAATCAATTAATTAATTAAATTCTTTAATTGTTCTTACGTATGAGAGATAAATAATTTCACAAGCACGCTAATTAATAGATTATCAGATGGTATCCGAATCTTCCAGTCTCAGACTTTCTCTCTCCGTACTTATTTCTCTATCTATCACAAGCACACACTTATCCCACATTATAACTAAAACACTTTTATCACAAATTAGTTCCAGCTTAACCAGTTTTGATTCTTCATAAAATAATTTAAACCTGTTGAAGTAACATTTAATATAAGGTAGCACTTAAATATATTATTTTATGATTTCGCAATGAAATTAAAAAATTTATTAATCCAAAATAACATTGAATTTATATCATCCGTAAATAAATTAAAATATCAAGACTTGTAGTGCAAATGCAACGGTAAATGTACATGTGATGCATCTCAAATTAATTATATAATTTTTAACATAATCTAATATATAGAAAAATAATATAATAAAGAATTATGTAAGGAAAGTAGCAAATGTAGTAAACCATTATTTTTCGATTGTATGTATTCTATCCAATATTTCATTCTAAAATTTTACTTTACATAATTTTAGATCCTTCAGTCCTATACCGTTTTTTTGATAATTTTATAAAAACAAAACTCATATTGTTTAATTCAGAATATTGAGGAAGAACTTCAAAGGCGCACCGAATGATACATTTCATCCATATAATTATTAACAGTCTAAGTTAAAAAATTATTATTATTATTATTATTATGTGCCTTATTTTTTGAGATCTTATTTTCATTAACTTTTTTCGCTTAGACTTAAATTGCTATTATGTACTTTGTCATGTGGATATGTTTAATATAAAATGATGATATAATTTTAATACTCATTATCGCGATTATATATATTGTGAATATATACACTGAAAATATAACTGGGCTATATTTTCTCAAAAGAATACGTCATAGTAATTAAAACATTTAATACATTATTGCTTTTTCATTCCATGCATCGACATTTCAATATTACTATTATTGATGTGATTGTGTTGAAATCACAAATTAACAAATTTAAGATTTTATTTGTTATGCGTATAATTGTTGAAAAAAACTTTGTATATTTAAAATTTTACGTCCATTTCATTTAAGTTTTTTTGAAAAATCAACTTTCTATACTATATTATATTTTTAATTCGTGAAAATGTGAAGCAAAAAAAAGTGGAAGCTCTTATAAACATAATCTCTCACAATTAATTATATACTTATTTATTTATAAATG
>JAPYYT010004322.1:0-10608 GCA_030522565.1 Ceratosolen corneri | reverse complement strand
TTTATAAGGCAGCTTCTGACATTAAGCTCGTTGTTATTAATTGAAAACTATAATTTTCTTCGCATCAAGTTTTATGGAATCTTAAACTTCAACTCTGCCTCTCTCTCTATCTCGTGAGAGAGAGAGAGAGAGAGAGAGAGAGAGAGAGAGAGAGAGAGAGAACTTTACTTAAAACTCGATTACGAGAAATAAAGAACATATGGATTAAAATTGAGCAGGCAGCAATAAATTTGGACGCTAAATGATATGTGGATTATATTATCATTAAGGGGAGCTTGAACTAGGAATATTTGTTTTAAAACTATACTTCAAGTAGTACTTAAGTGCGACAATCAATTTTGCATACATTTTTCGAGACCACGTAGTAGTAGTGGGGCTATTGAAAATAAAGCCTTGTGCGTGTGTGTGTATTGTGTATGTTGTGTGTGTATTGTGTATGTTTGGCTTTATATAACGGATTGAAATTCTTAAAATATATTTCAGAACGTCGGGCGATAGAAGAGGAGGCGCATATAATGATTGTTCAACTAGCTTTTAAAGTGCCATAAATTTATGAGAAGCAAGCCAGCCTACGGTCTAATCCTTAAATATCATTTGAATAATTTTTTTTAATAAATCTCGAATGCCCTGTGCTACTTTGTAAAATTTTTACCAACACTTCACGTGCACTAGTTACTGTACTTAATTGTTTGCGAACGAGCTTTAAAATATGGCACATTTAAATGGCACGCCATCGCTTGATTTATATTTCAATAGTAACCTTGAATCAGTTATAATTCACGCAGTATTTACTATTCGCTACAAGAATATTAATGAAGACTTCACTACCAGCCATATAAACATTCGATGTTGCACGAAATATTGCTGCCACTATTATCACTGAACCACATTCATTAAACATAAACACTCATTTTCACGAACCAATATTTTTACGAGATTTATTAATGGATTGTAAGAGGCGATCGCTTGATACATCCAACTGTACAATAATTTCTCTACAATTCAATAGTAAGTGACGCTGCCATTCATCCTCATTCATATTTTAGATAATCACATATAATTTGGTTGTATATTATTGAGAAGACTGGGGGGGGGAGGTGGGGGGCTAACATTAGTTGCAGTGATATAATATCCGTATAATTGACCAACTGACAAATGCAAATCTTATAACGATGCCAATTAGCTGTACCTTTTTTAAAAACTGTCTCCGAAACAAGGAATATGACATGAGAAAATTGAGAGACGATTAGTGAATCACAATGTAAAACAACGTCACTCGCCAATATCGCATTCACATTCATAATTTGTCACCGTGTTTTTATATCGCATATCGTCGTATCCAAAAGCAATAAACCTTCAATAAACAACAAACTGCCGAGGCTGAATAGCCGTAGTAATGCAAAATGAATTACTCACTTAAAATCCAGAATCGTTCATTGGCATGCGCAAAAATTCTTTGCACCGGCTTTGTAAACAACAAAAAATTGAACATTGCCGAAGATGGCAATGCCAGCCTCGCAAATACTCATACTACACATTAAATGAGCCATTGTGCTATTGTTGTCGTCGCGTTGTCGTTAATGTGCTGTTGTGCTGTTGTTGTTGTTGTTGTCGTCATCGTCGTCGTCGTCGTCGTCGTGGTCGTGGTCGCTGTTCATTAGCTTATCGTGTGCAGGAATGCAGGCTCACGGCGACGACGACCAATGAAGCCATCGAATGCCTTATAATACCACAGCAACGTAGCCTAATCAATTTATAATTTCACGAAAGCAGATACACCAAACAACCTCCCCCCAGCAGCAGCGCCCCAATATCAAAACAAATGCATTCGCCCTACAACTTTTCAAGGAGACGACGACAGACACACTCTTCCTTCAAAGCCAGCGCGCGTTTCACGCTCATTTGCACAGCTCACCTCCAGCAAGCTTAGAGCCACAAACAAAAAACAAAAAATAGGAGAAAAGAGACGAAGAGAGACGCACTTGCGGAAGCGCGCGCGCCCTCACGCTCTTCCAAGAATCACGTACGGTATATCAAAACAGAAAAACAAAACACTAAAAAGATGTTAGAAAAGAAGCTCGTAAATCCGAACACGTCCGATTTCCGTATCGAGAAACCAGCTTCGCTCTCGACCTAACCTAACCTTGCCCACTGTACACACATTCCTAACAATGCACCGTTGGTTGGTTCGGTCGGTCGGTCGGTCGCTCGGTCGCTCGGTGGCTGGCTGGCTGGCTGACTCGCTCGTTAGCTCGTTAGCTCGTTAGCTCGCTCGCTTGTTCCTTCCCATCGTAACACTCGCCCGCTCGCCCCCGTCCGTGGAGCCCGAAAATCCAGCACACGCGCCTCGCCCACCCCCCCAGACACCTCCTGCTCGTCGAGCAGCCCCCGCAAGCGAGGACGGACCTCGCAATCATCCCCGAGGGGCGCGAGAGTCCTTAGTGGCCCCGCGCGGCACCTCCGTCTGACAGCCGTCGCTTCGGGTGAACCTAGCCTACCTCGGGCGCCCACGCGCAGCACAAGCCAGTGCTACGTACACCTGGCAGAAGGGAGCAGCGAGGGCGACGGCGATGTGGCCGTGTGGCGGTGTGACGGTGTGACGGTGTGACGGTCTGGCAGTGTGGCGGTGTGGCGGTGGCGGTGGCGGTGGCGGTGGCGGCGGCGGCGGCGGCGACAGCGACGGCGGCAGCAGCCGAGGCTGCGGCGTCCGCGTCGGCGGCAAAGCTACGAGGAGGCGAAGCGCGGGCCGCTGGCGACGAGGAGCTCGAGCGAGCGCGGCCCGCTCACCCGGGATACGTGCCGTCGTCGGCGCGCGGCCCCTCTCCCCCTCAATTCACGCGGGGTGTGTCGTTGTAGGCGCTGCGCTCGGTCAACACCCGCCCGAGAACAACCAGCTCATCGATACGAACGCACGACGTGCTGCGCACCGACGGCGACTGTCATGGCAGCCGGGCTGCACCGCAGGCCTCGCGCACCGAACCCCCCCCCCCCCCCCCCCCCCCCCCCCCCCCCCGCCCCCCCCCCGCGCCAAACAGCCGCCTCGCCTCGCGCGCCCCACCCCTCTCCGCTCCCAGACCCCCTCCGCCCCGCCGCCCCCCGGTATTGCGCCCCGGGTACGCGCTCTTTTGCCGCCCCACCAGCCGGAGCTCGGTCTCGCCCCTCCGTCTCGCTCGCGCCGTCGAGGCGGCGCGCGGCCTCTCGCTCCGGCTAATGGCGGCCGAGGCTCGGACGAGGACTGCCGAGCTGGGGATTGGCCGGCGGCGAGGCGGCGCCGCTCTAGCGCTCCGAACGAGGGCCGACGAGGGAGAGGCTCGTTATCCCGGGGATGGCGAGGCGAGGGACTTGTTGATTGTGGGAGCCAGTCGGCCGCGCGGGCCCACTAGCCTAGTAGCCGCTGATTTTGGGCTCTAGAGGCTCGTGCGCGCTCAATCAGCCGCTGGCCAATCGACACTCCCAAGCCGACGACTCGCTTCTCGAGTTTCCCGGAATCCCGACTTTGTATCGTCTTGCATCTACTTTGTATCATCCCGACTTGTTATATATATAGCAGCGGGGGGGGCGGATCTAATAAATTGCCGAAAATGTGGAAGGGGGCGAGAGCCGGTCGCGCGATTTTGGATTTGCCGTTAGGTATCGGTATTGGCTGCTTTATGAGTGGAGGGGTAAGTAGAGGGGTGGATGGAAATGGAGGAGGGCCTTTTGAATAATGGCAATTGAAAAATGCCAGCCTAGAGTCAGATTTGCAACTGTCAAGTGTGGAATGAAAGAGGCGGAAGTGTGGAGTTTGATGAGAGATGGCAGGCAGAGGTTACGTTGTCGGGTGCGAGAGCAGGTTGAGGTGGTTCCCTTGGAGGTCAAGGTTGTTGCCTCGTAGGATGAAAATGATGATTGGCAGGGTGGGGGGGGAAAAAAGAAATGCCGGGGGGGAGGGGCTGAGGGAACTGTTGAGGAATAGGGGGTGGCGGTGTGAGATGAGGTGGGCTCGTTGGGAGAATATTTGAAAAGCAGCGTTAAAAAAAGGACGGTAATGGAAGCCGAGTAGGAAGATGGCGCGGTGGGAGGCTCGACTCTAGCAAGCGAACGCCTGCTATTTCGAGGCGATTTTCCGTAGAGCGTGAAGATATGGCAGTGTTGCGAGTGTGCGTGGAGCGTGCGCAAGTCGCCACGGACGGGTGTGATGAGAGTGTGGTGGTGGAGTCCCGATGATGGCGCTCGTGTATCATCTACCGGCTACCAAGGCTGAGACCAATGTACTATGATCTGAGGGAAAGACAGAGGTAATAGTTTGATAATTGTCGATGTAATGATGTGTGGCGGTAAGTGGGCTTGGGTATGTGACATTTGGGCGCCGAGGTTGTAAGGTAGCGAGGCGCTTGCAAAGATTTGTGAATTGGGAGAGGGTTATTTGCTGCTGTATGGGTTGGCATTGTTGTATCATCGGGCTATTGTATTTTGAGTTTGTTTGGTAAATCGTAGTTTTGACATTGGTGTTATTTTGTTTTTCGACAGGGTTGACGTATGATTCGTGAGCTCGAGCCTTTGTAAGTAGCAAGAGCGATTTCGGCCTTGAGGACAAAATGACTACATCGTCGGAAGATGTTTTGATGCAAGTGGGACAAGTTCGTTATAAGAAAGGAGATGGGACGTTGTATATTATGAACGAGAGAATAGCGTGGATGCTTGATAATAAAGATACTGTTTCAGTAAGTCACAAATATGCGGATATAAAATGTGAGTGGCTTCGCAGAACTTATGCAATCGAAATTGACAGTTGATTTTAATGGGTAGGAGCGATTAATGATTGGTTAAAATGCATATTTCAGTGCAGAAGATCTCACCCGAAGGCAAGTCCAAGATCCAGTTGCAAGTTGTTCTTCACGATGGTCAGTCGTCGACGTTCCACTTTGTAAATAGAAATGGACAGGAAGCACAAGTTCAGGATAGGGACGAGGTTAAAGAGTTGCTGCAGCAGCTATTGCCAAAATTCAAAAGGAAAGTTAATAAGGAGCTGGAGGAAAAAAATAGGTAAATTGCGAAATTGCGTATTAGAGTGGGTATATATATATATATATATATATTCGATGCGTTAACTCTTGTCTCGACGTTTTCTATCAAGGATGTTGCAAGAGAATCCGACTCTGCTTCAGCTGTATCGTGATTTGGTAATAACGCAGGTAATAACGTCCGAAGAATTTTGGGCCCAGCACGCAGCACAATATACGCAGGCCAAATTGGCCCCGCGTCAAGAAATTGGTGTAAATAGTGCCTTTCTAGTATGTATTTAAATTCAGCTTGTCAATGCTTGCCAAGTTAAAGCTGCTCGAGTCAATTGGCATTGTTTAACGCTCGATCCGTCTTTTCTGTGCACTTTAGGCTGATATCAAACCGCAAACCGATGGCTGTAATGGACTGAAATATAATTTAACGGTGGATATAATAGAATGTATATTCAAAACATATCCGGCTGTAAAGAAGAAACATCAAGAATACGTGCCTCACAAGATGTCAGAATCCGATTTTTGGACCAAATTTTTTCAGTCTCACTATTTTCATCGAGATCGTATCAATGTAGGGACCAAAGATCTATTTACCGAATGTGCCAAAATTGATGATCAAGAATTAAAGAAGGACATTCAAGCAGGAATTGATGATCCGACAGTGGACATAACTAGTTTCGACAATGTCAACTTGGACGAGATGTATGATAGCGGAACTGGCAAGTCCGACAAATCATCTGGCAACATTGTTCATCAAAGTATGATCAAAAGATTCAATCAGCATAGCATAATGGTTATGAAAGCGAATGCTACCCATTTGGCAGCACCGCAAACTCAGCCACAATCGAATGGCTCAGCAGTACCAAATAAAAATTCTACCATTAGTCGATCCGTAATTGATTCTCCAAAGTCTAAAAAGGTAAGCTAAACCATTATTGTTTGTTAATTATTTAAACTAAACTCATTATATATATAACGAGTACACTTATATATATAACACACATATATATGTGTGTATGTGTGTGTGTGTGTTTATATATAAGACGAAAAAATCCATCGTTTCTTTTGTTTATCGTGTACTATATTTCTCTATACTTTTAATTTGTGTGCAGCAACGTATACAAGATAAGTTAGTGTATGAAGACCTTGATACTAAGTATGACATACATTCAAATACCGGGCCACCATTAGTATTAACACAAGTAGATAGGTATTTACACGGGCCGGTCCCAAATATAGAAAACAATCACGATTCGACGGTAGAACACGTCAAAGCTATTGCAAGTCAATTAATGAAGGAAACGAACAAATGGTCCCATACAGCCTACTTGTCCCGACAACCATCTACGGCTTTAGTGAGCCCTGCTGCATCCGTATCGGCACTAGGTGAACTAACTCCTGGTGGCTCGCTAATGAAAGGATTTCGCGAAGATAGTCTTGGTCGTAGGTGTTATTGTTTTGTTGTACAAGATCCTAAAGTATTAATACATTTTCATAATAGAGTATGAGCTGAATTTTTTCTTTTTACAGAATTAATACCCAAGGAGCTAGAAAAAGAGCTTGCCAGTGTATATGTTTGTACGTGTGAATTATTAAAGCACTTTTGGAGAAGCTTCCCACCAACAACACCGCAGCTCGAAGAAAAAGTTACGAGAATGCACTCGGCACTACGTAATTTTCATTCCGTTAAACTGAAGCCATTTGAGGTATAAATTTGTATAAATTGTCAATTTGAAAAGCATTATAATTCATTGTTTATGCATTCGTGCACGTCGTGAGAAGCATTTGTGTCATTTAAAGAGCATCATTCGTTCATTGGTTCAGTATGAATGTTACATAGATTTTTATAATCTTACAGGACCGTCTGCAGAGAGAATTTTCGGCCATTAGTCAACATCTCACGAGTCATTTAAATCAATTACTAAATGCTGCCTACAGAAAATTTGCTCTTTGGCAACAGCGAAGAGCTGGACAATTGAGGTAGCCTGGAACCTTAAAGATCAATCGTAATGAATTAAGATTTCCTGCGTATAGATAAAAATGCGAAATACAATTGAAGAAATGTATGGCACTTAACAGTTACATGTTTTCACGCATAGACTATCATCGAAGAAAGTGCTTATTATAAATTATGATTGTCGAGTCACCTATCGGTTATTACAATGTAAATTCAACATCTAAACCTCATACATGGATCGTAGGTAAAATTAATTGGCAAGAAAAAAAATAAAAAAGGGAATAATTATGTAAATGCATCTATAGCCGTGAGAAAATAATAATGCAAATGCACTTGCAAATGCTTCTTTGAATGCTTAGGAAGTTTTGAAACACATAAATGTAATGTAATATTTTCGATAGTTTTAATTAATTGTTCACGTGATTTTACTTAATTTATTAAATCTTCAGAAAAATATTCAATATCGAGCATAAATTCTAATTCCAAAATTAAATCTATACCGTAAAAATACAATCGACGAAATATCAATATTATGCTCAATATGTTTTCATTTGTTTTCCAATAAGTAAATTAAATAATATAATAATAACAAAGTACAAGTTATGGTGAATCATTTCCTACAATTATTTATTAAAATGTTTATTTTTTTTACAAATAGTCCTTATTTATTTACAAATACTTTTGTACATATTCACTGACATTTGAACATTCATGTATATGAACGCTATCTTATAAAAATATATCAATAACTTATGAAATATGTAATTGAAAGTCAATTGCTAAGGAAGGTGTGCAAGCGAGTGCGAGAACATCATCCACGCAAGTACGTGTTTCTCACATATTTTGTCAGCAAAAAAAAAGAAACAATCATCCGCCCTGGTAAATCACTGCGAAACTTACCGGAAATCGTACCAATTATATACCTCGTAAGAAAAATCGGTAAACGTTAAAGTAAAAGTATACACTTTAAAAAAGCTAAACGAACAACCTTCGTAGCAACAATCCGTCTAATCATATTTTTTTATAGAGCACAGTTTAAAGAATAAATTTTAAAAAAAATTTTTCTTCCCGATATTAATGTTAATGTCAATGTTTTTTTTAACTAATTTTTCCTAAATTGCATGTCATTCGCTTGCTGAAAGTTCAAATCCATTTATTATACGTCAATTGTTGCTATTTAAACAAGCTTCTTGACATATTTTCATTTTATATCACTTTTCGCGAATACTCTCGGTGGCGAGATGCAGTGCTAATGGCAGCCAATACTTTTCCAATGCAATTACACGTTCCTGCCTGTATAGTCACGCCAGTTTTTTTTTTCTTTTTTTTTTCTTTCTTTAGAGCGTTAAAAATTATGTAAAGTTGATTATTATCAGTCAGTTATAGTGGTTTCGTAATTTCTAATGCACAAGCCGATGGAAAGCTAGTTCAACGATTGATTTTCTTTTTTAAATCGTTCCACGGTACATTCAGCTGTGACCGCATTTAATGCACAAATGCAGACTGACATTATTTGAACAATATATATTGAATTGAAAAAGAAATTGAAAAAGGAAAATTGAGTGTTCAATCGCTGCATTGCAACGATCGAGGCTTCGAGTGTGCCAGTGGATTTCGTTTGCTAATTTTCAGTAAATATAAAATGAAAAAATAATTATTTTTCCTATGAATCCAGATTCCCGTAGATATTTACGTACAGATATTTGATTATTATTTAATTTTGTAACACGAGCGAATGTACATGAATAAACATTACGTCGAATTATATTTCAAAGTATAAAATAATCAAAATGATTTATTTCAGTGTGGTACAGATTATTTTCTCAAAGAAAACACATAATTCAAATAAATGGTATAATCTCGCTCTTAGTTTGAAAAATATTTGCTTACTTAACACTTGGCAAGCCGTGTGATATTATTAAAGATGAAAAATATTATTCAGTAATATGAGAAATTTTCAAAATTTCAGCAACAGCCTTTGATGCTCTTTTGAAGAGATCTTCGCCACTTGTTTCGATGTTAATATTCTTCCGATCGATGATTATAAAAATCAAATCAATAATAAACTTGGCTCGAAGAGTTAATACAGAAATGGCCAGTATCGCAAGAAAAAATTATTGACAGTCCGTCTCCACTTCCATTCTTATTTATTGAGTCATATCTGTAAATGAAATATCTTTGTAACATCGTCATTTTTAACTCTCGGCTCTTTTATTTATTATCAATAGTAGGAAAGTATCATTAATTTTAGATCTAGATTTTTCACATCGCCTGCAAGAAAATGAATGTATATATATATATAACTTTTATAGAGCATCCTCTCCACTCATTTGCACCTTTTGCGTGATTGATGCTAATGACACGTGCTTTTACACTCTGATTGTTTTTACCAGAGACCACTCAAACTACTAACTATACTAGTCGGCTCAGTTAGACACACACACACATATATGTATGTGGCCACTATTTTCCCAGCGCTGGAGCATCGGTGTGGCTGTTTTTCTCGAATAAACCCGTGAATATTTGCAAGAAGCAGTGGAATATTTCTCACGCCCAGCTTCATTATTCTTCTTTGAAAGAGTGCAGCGTTCCGATCAGCGGCACTTTTTGCATGAAATACTGCAATGTCCATTGACGCGACAAATTCGCGTCTATTGATGGTGTGAAGCCGGAGATCAGCCCATCGCACTATTTATACAAGAATATTAATTTCATCGGCGGCCTATCGCAAAAATAGCTCCGATCCCTTAGCAGTTTTCGCGATGCATTGGAGGACAGAATTAGTTGGTGGGTTAGTTAAGCCAAACTTGGTTCTCGGTATAATTATTCTATTATTGAAAATTAGTTTGAAAGACGAGAAAGAGAGCGGGCAACGAGTTTGTCGAGGAAAATTTTCTTTCGCAGTAAAATCAAGATTTCGTTACGTTCGCAATGCTTTGGCACAAACGATTTGAAATCGCGATTGTCCGCATTGCGCGTTTTCGCATGTGCATAGCTGCTTTTCTTGCCTTCTTTTTTCCTTTTTTTTTCTATTCCATCACGTACCTGCCAATCTCAAGCTATGCCAATTATAGAGCTTGGTCGAGCCATTACTAGGATTCGTTGGATATCGGCGAGCTAATCGTGGCATTGCCGGCGGCAGTCTGCTTTAAAAGAGTGGACGTGACATTTTTGGCATAATGCTGCGGAGCTGGTAGTCGCTAAATTCCAAGCAAATATTAATTGTCTAAGCTTATCGTTGAGCGAATGAGAAAGCCTTCTCGGCAAATGGAGCAGCCGCCATAGTTGGCGTACGATTCTTAAGCTCGAGCAAGTTTGGATGATAAGGAAAAGAACGTGAAATATCGCATTCCCCTTGGATAGCTAATCAATAATTTAATTTTTGAACTCATTGCTGTTATCAGGGAGAAATATTTTTGATGTTCCTGTTTATCGGAGAGCAACGTTCCCTCTTTGATGCTTTGACGCGCTATCTGCCTATTTACTTTTCTAATCGTTAATCATTACGTCTTACAAACAGATCTTGAAATTCAACTTGGGAAACTTTAGAATATTAGTTGGCGTCGCTGCCTGCTATGGTCGATAGGCGATCAACTCTACCACTGCCATATTAAACTGTATTATTGTATCTCGACTATCTCGGATACTGCCGCC